>JAFBJS010000524.1:6105-27419 GCA_016785265.1 Paraplagusia blochii | reverse complement strand
CCCCAACCCCCCCCCACCGACAGCCCCCTCCCCCCCCCCCCCCCCCACACACACACACACACACGTAAACAGGAGTGAAGACAGGCTGGATGTGACCTGCAGTGGCCCAGCAGAGGGCGAGATGTCTGATCTTTGACAGCGTGTCAGCGGGGCCTAGATAAACTGTACCATCCCAGCACCGAACCTGTCCACCTTTGTGGAAACCAGCGAGACACTTTCACATTGCCGACCGTGGTGACCTTAACTTCCTGGAGTCCTTTACACAGCCGGCCGTACACTACGGCGCTTTATAAATGAGCCGTCACGCACGCTGTGACTCATTATCTAATCTACGGCGAGGTGACTAACCCGAGATACACGGGTTCAAACAGCATTCATTTATACTCAGCCGTGGAGCGCAGAGAGAGAGAGCGAACGCCAGCAGTTAGATTTAGTTAGATTAGATATATACAACAAACACTTAATAAAATAAAAACAAATGTGCTGCGTTGCCGTGAACACCCAGAACAACCCCTGCTCGCCGCAGTTCCTTTCACATCTTGTCATCCTTTTAATTCCCCCCAGTTCGCTGTTGTTTCTTTTCTCCACTGCTTATATCTACGCTGATGTGATTTGGGCTTCGTGCTCTCAACGCCGTTGTCTCGTAGCCACAGTGAAGCGCTATTTAAATGAATCCCCCGTGCACCAGCCCGCGGGGCAGTTATCGGTGTGTGATGCTGCTTACAGAAATGTTTAACAACTTTTAATAACACAGGGTGACTTCTTAGCAGCGCTAGAAGAAAACAGAGCAAAGTCAAATTACCAAAATGTGCAGGGGGGGTAGTTTGTCAGACATTGTGTTCTATAAGTTTGTGTCTATAGTTAGATGTGAAATGAAATGGCAGATTCTAGTTGTTGTCTCCTCTTAAAGATCCCTTTAAGGCAGATGTGTCTGTAGGTTCTCAGTCATCCAGGTCAGTCAATCCAAAAATAGTTTCTTCAAGGGCAACTGGACATAGTAGGTTTCTTAAAGATGTTTCACCTCTTCATCCAAGAGTCTTCTTCAGTTCTTACTGGGGAGTTTGGGTATTTTACCCAAAAAAGGCTGCGAACTTGGAAATAATGTTTTTGCATAAAACAAGAACTAATGAAAAGGGGCGGGGTTAGATATGTGATTGATCACACCCTGTTCCAGGTGAGCAGAATGCAAACCTCTAAATATGCAACTATGGATAAGAGTAGGGATATCCGACATTGCCCAAACACTTGATTTCCGATACCGTTATTAACCGATACCGATATATGCAGGAGATTTCCCCTGGATTATTATGATACCAGACCAAAGGCATTCTATAAATAACTGTGTACAACGTGACGTCTACTTCAATATAAGTTATTGAAAAATGACATATTTGTTTTTTACAATTTTGTCTGAAACAGTCCTGTGATTCTTTGTGTAGAATTTGATGTAAACAAGAAATCTTCTAGTGTTGGACAGAAGAACTTTCCAAAAACATTGATTAACATTATAAACTGGGCTCATTCAGCCTGAAAACAATAGTCAATAAAAAACATTTCAGCATCGTCACAATGTCAACAACTCTTCTCGTTGATGACCGAAAAATCCGTAAAAATACTTATTACGAATACGACCGGTGGACCGATATTATCGGAAATCCTTGGATAAGAGATAAAATGTCTTCAAGAAATTCTGTCCAGTTGGTCTCACAGTCATTATTTTTGGATTTAATGCAGACCTTGGCAAAATATGGCTCCAAGCCCAGATGTGGTCCATTTGTTGTCCATTCTAATTCAGCCCAAGAAACTTTTTCCAAATTCAACTATTGATTTGTTTTACCATTATACATATTCTCAGTGCATCTCAGTAGTAACTGGGCAGTTGGTGGATTTGATTCTGGAACCCTCCAGACCGAAGTCCAGTTCCGTAAACACTTGTGGTGCCACTTTTATTGCATGACTTTGACATGTCCTTTGTCTTGTCCACACAATTCTCCATTTATCTCCTACTGACTTGAGCCCCGTTGTCAAAGTTTAGGACCGATTGTGGTTCTGGGAGTCAAAATATTTGCCCATGTCTTTAAGACAATGAAATGATACATTAGAGTAAAATGGATTGTTTGGTATTTTTTTCCACACAGCATTTTCAGCCATTTTTGTCCATAATTTAAGAAACTTTAAGAAAAAAATGTTCATTAAAACTCTTTACTTTAGCTTTTTAATGGAAGGCAGATGATTGGGATGGGATCCAAACCATCAACCGGGAGAGCATTTTGTTCAGCTCGCCATTAAAGTCCTTCACTCTTCAAAGAATTCCTTTACATTTAATCTTATTGTAAACACACATATTTACTGTATACACACAAACCACAACCCGTAAACAGTCATCTGCAGTAGCAGGAAGCAAAAATTGGACTGTCAGTCAAGTGGACAACCTTTAGACGGCCACACAATCCTGCAGACATTACCGTAATGAATAACAATGTACTCGTATCCCACGCGGACACATCCGGTGCACGTTTTACCCTTTACCTAAACCAAAGACGGCCCCTCATGCACCGGAGCCAGCTGTTCCTCATCACATTTGTCGTGTGCAAATGCACCAGTCTTCACAATCCTTCAAGGTGTCTGGTTTTTAATTTTTCAGTTTTTAATTTCACCTTCTGGAATCAGGAAGTGTTCAGCCACTGAGGACGTCCGGGAAAAAGGACGATGAGGTTTGAAATTCCACTTAAGGTGAATGAAAATAAAAATAAAAAAATGTAGTAACCTTTGGAAGTAACTGTCGCTCACATCTGTGAAGGAACAGGAAGCAAAACACTTAACCATTTCTGCCCTGTCATGGTCAAAAATTGGACAATCAGTCCAGACAGATTGTCCAGTGTCTTCACCATTCTTTATTTCCTCCCATTTCTCTCTGTGGTCTGTCTCATCTTGACATTCATGTTGACTTATCACTTTAATAATGACTTTGCCAGGAAGGATATTCCTTGAGAATATTCATCTGCCAAACAGGGCTTTAAAACCTTCCTGGTAATTTAAGGAATTGAAGATGTTGACGGACAGTTTTCCTTCGTGATTTACCACACTCTAATGACTTTGTCTTTGTCTTCCTGCCGTAGGAGATGTTCACGCCAGAGTGCAGGTTTAAGGAGTCTGTTTTCGAGAACTACTACGTGATCTACTCATCCACTGTGTACCGTCAGCAGGAGTCAGGCCGAGCCTGGTTCCTGGGCCTCACCAAGGAGGGGCAAGTCATGAAGGGCAACCGGGTCAAGAAGACAAAGCCCTCATCGCACTTTGTGCCCAGGCCCATAGAAGGTATGAAAAACACATCCTGACTGAAAAAAAAAATATCCTACTGAGAAAAAGTCAACTCTATCTGTTAAACCGACCATGTCGTTGTTATAATGGGAATCCTGACCATCCTTTAACGTCGGTACTTCCTGAAAACCAGTCCAGTGTCTCTACCTTGACGTGCTTTCTATCTGTGAGCGACTTCTCCAACTTTATCAGACAGTTAACCATTCTAACAAACTATGTGTGGCAGATCCCCTGTTAACCACTAGGGGAAAGTCCTCTAGTTCAGTGTTCCTCAACACTATTTGCGCCATGGACCGGTCAAGCGTCTGAAAATGTTTTCGCGGACCGGTCTTTGAATTGTAGCTGATAAATACAACTAAAGAAAACGAAACGTCCAGCATAAAAGTGGTATTTTTTGGACATCTCCTGGACACTCAAACATGAGGGGATCTGGTCAAAACACTTTTTCGCGTCTAATAATAAATAAAACATAAATTGTGCTAAGCTGAGCATCATCTCTCTGCGACCCGCTACCAATTGCCCCACGGACCGATACTGGTCCACGGCCCGGTGGTTGGGGACCACTGCTCTGGTTGAAATACGATGTTTGTTAAATAGAAGATGATGGGATTATGAGCCTAACATCTCGCATGATCTATCGCACCAGTAAAAAAAATCTTTATGAGGAACTCATGGTCACCGTTACCAGCTTTATGTCAGTTTGGCACCAGACCTGAAGAGGAAAACGTACGTTAAATTTTCAGATAATAAAAAAAGATTGCGTAGTACCGTAGTATCCTGAGGCGGGCTTGAAAAGTTAACTTCATTTTGCCACCGGGAGAATGTGTCTATTTTTATATGCTGTCTTTTCTAACATGTTTCCAGAACAGGGCGTAGTAGATAATATCAAGAGCACTTGTAAAGTAGAGCGATAGAAAAGTGCTGACTCAGACGTACGGCCCTGCGTTATCTCTCCTAGGCTGATGTAATTGTCCCTCCAGTCTCTCACCTGACCTGGTCTCCTTCCGCACATCCATCTTTCCCCATCCCCATCGTCCCCGTCCCGAACACTCCCACTCCTTTCTCCTCTACCTCCTCCCCCTTCCATTCCCGTCTTCAGTTTGTATGTACAGGGAGCCGTCAATGCATGAGATACAGGAGGACAAGCATCGCTCCCGAAAGAGCTCAGTGACTATGAATGGAGGGAAAGCCGTCAATCAGGACTCCACATAGCACCCATGGGAGGGGGTTCAACTAGTGGGGCGTGGCCTCGTCCGAGGCCACTGGAAAAGTCATTGTCCACGAGAAATATACCATCATGGCCTCTGAAACAACAGAGGGTGTTGTGACGACACCGAGGAGCGACGTTATATTGTACAAGACGAAAAAACTGAACTTTTGCCTGTGAAATACTTTTAGATGAATTAATATAAAACCAATCATGTATATATGTATGTGGAGACGGATGGATTTAAGCGTATCTGTCTATCTTTATATACATATATGTGTGCGTGTGTGTCTATATATATATATATATATATGAGAAGAGCATTATTTTCAAACAGGACTTGACCAATATTTTATGCAAAAAAGCTGTGATAAATGAAGAATGGTGGTCTCTCTCTTCACACAAATACAAATATCTATCATTTTCAACGTATGCTGTGAAAAAACAAGCTTTAATACACATTGGATTTTCATGTACAGGTTTGTCTTAACGCTATTGCACTTCCATAAACCGAGCCTGTTTTGGCAACAGTTCCTTATATCATAGTTTTTATTATAATTTTTTTTTTTTTTTGCCTAAGATGTCATATTCATTTGCTCTTATTTTGTTTTGCATTTTTTTCTCACGATGTAATCCTGGATTTGAAGGTTGGAGTGAATGTATATTTGATACAACTGAATCAGTGCGATCGCAAGACGGGATGTTTTCTACTCAGGTGTGTACTGTATGTTAGACTGATGACAATGATAAGACAGATAGGACGTCCCTGTGTTGTCCTCAGGACTGGTGCAAGCAATATAACAGATAAGCGGTCTCGTGCAATTATTTTGACGCCGTATCTCCGAAAGTCGGAAACGAAGAGCGACCGAGAACGTTGTTAAAGGAGGTGAACGTTTGATTTGAACCGTTTTGATAAAGTCTCAGTTTAGTTATTAGTGAGGTTTACTAGGTCTTAGCAAAAGAGATGTCCAAACTTGTGAAAAACGACAAAGGAACCTATTCTCTCTGCAGGGTGAGAGGAAAATAAAGACCAGCAGCAGCACTGTATGAGCCATGGCCATAAAGGTCACTTCAGTTTTGCACCGTCAGAACCCCTTCTAGTCCAGCACCACCGACCGTAACCATATTTACTGACGCTTTTGCAGCATACCGACGAATAATCGTTGATCAAAGATGTCTTCCACTTTTTTTAAGAAAGGTAAATATTGGACGTTGTTACGGCAGATCAAGCCGTAGAGAGTGCTATGATTTTTTTTTTTTTTTTTTTGTATTACCTGTAAAGCATTTCTTCAGCAGTGTTCACCCACTGCACGACTGTTCATATATCAGCTGATGTATATTCCACGTAAGGTCTGGGAGTGAGACCTTTTATCACAGTTGAAGCGAAGCAGTTCACCCGGTAGCCAGGCTGCAAAAAGGCACGGTGGCATCTCACCATTCGTTTTCCTTCACTTGAATAACACCCCCCACCCCGTCTGTTCCCTGACCCCTGAAACGAGCCCTTTGCGTCGTTGCGGAGAAACGCTTCCCCGCTCACGGGGCGGCGTAGACAAGGTGAATCGACTGGTACGCTGCACATGGCACTGTACACACCGCATAACTCATTCTTAATCTCCAATTAGCTTGTCTAACTCAGGAAGTCCTTCGGAGGAGGGGGGGTGAGATGTACGGCCGCGGCCGAAACGATCGCCGTTCGGCAGCTCATCGCACAAATCCTGGCCGCTGATGTGGTGTTTAATGACGTCGGGGCCGGGTTGAAGAGCGTGTACAGCCATGTGTAGCCAATAGGAAAGTTTGAAAAGTGGATTTTTCCGAACAGGCCTGACAAAGCATGAACACTGCATGATAGTTAAAAGCTGATGTGAGCTTTGTTTGTTTCCTTTACGTGGAAGCAGCTAAAAGATTGTTTTAACTTTCTAAGAAATGGGTTTAAAACCATTTTTTTACGTTATTTTAATCTGTTTTTTTTTTTTTGTTTTTTTTGGTTTGCTGGAGAGTATATATGTCTCTCTATCAACTGGTTGGATGTTTTATGCTGGGATGGTGGTACATACAGTAAATAGCACATACCTAGTTGCACAGAGCAAACAGCAGTGATTTAACCTCATATATTTGGGAGAATTTTCCACCCAAACAGGCAACCAACCTGTGAGAGCCAGTGTTAGACTAGTTCGACCCTTCGACGTCATCTTAACAGCATTACAGTGACACATATAGTATGTCTGACTACTGTGAAAGTCAACAGGCAAGACCAGCATATATCAGTATCTTTTTATATACAGGTTTATATTGGTGCACATGAGATACATGTGGATGTAAAGCAATGCATGAAAATTGGATGTACTGTACAGAACGGGTGAGAGAGGATTTCAGAGAAGAGATGAATTAAACATGGGTGTAAAAATAATAGACCGCAGGGGGAAAAATATGGAAAGAAAAGCACTTTTATTTTGGAGGGAATCATTGATGCGTGAACGAGCGAGGCAGAGAACGTGATTGTATTTGGTACGGAGGATAATTTGTTACTTTTATGTTTGCAGAAACACGCTCATATATGCATTACGGATTGTGAGATGAAATTAAAAATATGCATTGATACATAAAAATCCGAATGAAGTTAGTGATTGTTTAAGAATAAAGACTATGTTATCAAAGCTGCTTCACCTACGCAGTGATTGATTCGTTGTGCTGTTGATCCGAACCGACGCGTTCGGGGTTTCAATCTTTACTCTGTACGACCGTAACGGGAGGACACATTAATATTCCGGTCAGATTCCGAACATCTCACTTCAATCTATTCACCTGGGCTGATTTATCGTCTCCAATATCCCCCTAAATCCGATGGGTCGCTTTTGGGATGGCATGCTGTCGCCCCTTAATTCTCTCGTTGTCATGGAAACAGACCTTCCTTGCTGTCTGCACGGGGGATGAGGAGGAAGAAGAGGAGGAAGATAAAGGCTGCACTGACTTTCAGGACGTGGATTGCGTTCTCTCTTTGAGCCTGATGGCTGCAGCAGCAAATTTAGAAGAGGGACTGTGCGACGGAGGGTACGCTGTTCTGTTTTCTTTTTTGGGAATTTGCTTTTATTACAGTCAACACAACCAAGCAGAGCAGATCTGCAACCTTGGGGACAAAGAGGAAATCACCTCACATTGGGACAACAGGAAAACAAAGTAAAGTCGGGGCGAGTCAAAGGCAAAAACGCTCGCAACTTTATACGCACCATTTTATTTACCTGTCAAGTCTAAAACAAATGTTTCCATGATGTCCTTTCCTGGACAATTTCTCCTCGTCCTGCACCGTGATGGTGTTTGATTAACACCTTCGCAATCCACTTTAACCCGATGGGGACATGTTGACAGCTGTGACATCACTCATGTCAATTCACAGCACAATGTACTCTGTGAGGAGAGCCCTTTAAATTCATCAATGTATAGAAGAACAGAATAAACCTGACGGTCGGGGAACTTTTAACGAGGCTCGGCGCCACCGTCATGTGTCGATTTCCTGTGATTTAGGGCCTCGGGAAAACGCCTTGAATGAACGGGCCAAATGCCAAGTTTGATTTTTTTTTCACCGTGGTCGATAAAAGGTTGTGAGGCGGACTGAAGTGTCTGATGCAAAATTTACTGCACGAAAGTAAAGTAACATTGTCAAGACTCTCAGAAGAAATCTTCTGAGATGTCTCTTTTTTTTTTTTTTTAGGTCCAGTCCAGTTATCAATACCACAGCAGTCTTCTACCTTGACATGTGACATGCTTTATTATTTGACACCTTCAAAAGCAGTCATCTGTCTCTAGCTGTGACCATAACAACTCTTCACACCTTGACAGTAGATCTATTGGTGTCCCATTCACGTCAACCAGAAACTAACTAGGTTCCGTGGTTGTGGAAAAGTCTTTTAAGCCCTAAGAACTACATTTGCAACCTACTTTGTTTCATACTGCAAACCATACTATTTGTATGTTGTCCAACCAAAAATCCTTCTGTTTCCTCTGCATTAGATGATTGGTTAAATCCAGGTGTGGACAAACTTTTTGACTCGCAGGCCACAATTGGTCCTAAAATTGGACGAGGGGGAAAGAATCCTGACCAGTATCGTATATTTGAACTATGAAAAATCCTAAAATAGTACATTTCTAATGCCCTTTATGACGTCATCTAATGGGAAAACGCATTATTGCAGGGAAAAGTAAGACCTATAGTGATAATATAAATAAACAATTTAATTTGGACAATCTTGGCGGGCCGCATCAAAAAGCTCAACAGGCCGCATCAGGCCCCCAGGCCTTATTTTGCCCATGCCTGGTCTAATCCGGGCCTGGGAAAATTAAGGTGTAGAGGCCAGATGTGGACTGTTGGGTTTTTTTAATCCAATACACAAAACTGATAAGGCCTTTTGCAAGTGATGTCTAAAAATGGGAACAAAACATTTTTAAATAAACATTTCCTGATGAATTTATCCAAAGATGGACCGTGAATACAGAGTTCCTACTTAAAACAATGGACCACATCCAGTTCCTTTTATAGACATTTCTAAAGGGTTGCATGCACTACATCACCATCTGCACATCATTTGCACTGGGCCTGACTACCTATTACACAGTGTCACTCACTTAAATGCATCCTATGTTACCTGACCTGGATTCATTATGGGATGGGACCCAGGCAGAGTTTTGGGTTTTTTTGTGCCAGGAACCAAAACAAGATGACGACATTATTGTCGCTTAATGTTGCAGAAGTGAATATTTTTATAACGTGGGCTTGAACCATGACTCAGAATTGAAATGAGAATTTATAGAATTATATGATATAGAATTATATGTTCCTTAGATAAAATACGTCCCATTACATAAAAACAGGTTTTCAAACCAGTTCAACAAAAAATGGAATCTTTTGGCATTTTACTTGGAACAGAAACAAGGAACATACAGTGTATACTGTATATATATATATATATATATTTGTTCCATGACAGAAATGCTTATCGCTAAATAATGGTAACCAGTTATTATAGGTTTGGTTTATGTTGCCTGAAGCCCTGCATAAAAATAATAAATGGATAAATAAATAAATAAATACATAAACAAATTTGGAAAAAAATATTTCTTTTGTTTCTTTTTGTACCTTTCTTCTTTTAATGCTCCTGCTTTTGCTACTTTATTTTACTTTTACTCACTTTATACTATGTTGCATTATAGAACTTCTTCTGTGGTCTCTTTATGGTACAGTATCGTGCAGAAAATTATTAAAAATAAATATTTTATATGTAACATTAACTATTTTATTTGAAAAAGAAAAAAAAACATCATAAAATAATAAATAATGGGAAATAAAAGCACAACTTTGTATGTTAGAATAGAATTTCTGCATTAATTTTAGAGATTTTTTTTAGTTATACCTATGCTAAAGTATTACATCACAAGATGTTTCATTTTCACTCTTTAGGACACATCATTTCTGTCCTATCTTTCTTTCCTTGGAAAATTCCAACGCTAATCCCATAATTTTACAGCCTATTTTCTTAATTTTGTTTTTTTTTCTCAGTGTGGGCTTCATACCTATTAACCCTCACAAAACAAAGCCAATAAAACCTACTAACAAAGTAAAATTGCAGTACGCCCACCTGAGTGTGTAATCACGAAACCACTCAGAGAAACAGGTGAGTGTCACAATCAATATGCCGTCCTGTCCACTGCGTCCACCGATGTAATTAACTTCCTGTGGAAAAGAACAGGCCAAGGTCACCTACTTAGACACCCCCGGGGGGCGCTGAGGGTCATCTCTTCAGATGCCTACATGGAAGGCGAAAACCTCTAAACAGCTTGAAGGCCGTTTATTTATTTTTTTTTTCCCCTCTTTTCCTGCGTGGGTTTCGTTCTGCCTTCCTCTCGTCCAACCGTCCTTCCTGGTTTCCCTCTGCTGTGTCAAAGACAACCTTGGCCTAAATCTGTGCTTTCAAATCCCCCGGAGAGCGAAGCGACTGATGGTCATGACAAACATTTAACACTGATGAATAATTCAATAGCCCAGGCATGTAAATAACACATTAGCACCTCATTAGAATTTGATTACAGGAGGTGAAGCCATCAACTAGAACATT
This sequence comes from Paraplagusia blochii, assembly GCA_016785265.1. Lineage (NCBI taxonomy): Eukaryota > Metazoa > Chordata > Actinopteri > Pleuronectiformes > Cynoglossidae > Paraplagusia > Paraplagusia blochii. The sequence goes on along the minus strand of JAFBJS010000524.1, from coordinate 16,787 downwards.
TTATTTAACTTTGTGCAATACTGTACCTTGGAGTCAAAATGGATTTTAATTTTTTTTTTTTTTTTTTGCTGACATTACTTTCATTACAGTCGGGAGTTGAGTCATTTATTTATTTCTAATAAAATCTGTCTTCCATTGAAAAAGTCTGAAAAACATAATCATAAACTATATATATATATATATATATATATACATATATATATATAAAAGTTTATGAGAAAGTAAAGTTTATGATTGGCTCTACCGACAATCCTACTTATCCGTGTTAACATTGGGAAAAGCAGGGCCGTAAAGCACAGAGCTGTAAAACCTGAAGTGTAGTCACAGCGATCTCGCAAAATAAAAAGCAATTGACTCACAGATTATTACAAGCCGTCCTGAGGGTGACGCCGCTTCCAATTTATTTTTAATGTGTCAATCTAAACTGGCAGGAAAACTCAGGAGGGGGGGAAGAGAAATGAGTCAGCTTACTACACTATCTGTGCCTCTTGAATGTACTCTTTGTTTTTAATGATATTTTTAGACCTGTTGTTGGAATCACCTTTGAGCGACGCTGCTAAAAACTTCCAGTCAAATTTTTTATTATCTGTACCAGCAGATTCTCCCCAAAGCTGCTCACTGTTCACTGGTGATGGGTCAAAAGCAAATGTCACATTTCGTTGTGTGCAGTGGTGTTAATCAGATAGATAGATAGATAGGTAGGTAGGTAGGTAGATAGATAGATAGATAGATAGATAGATAGATAGAGCAGTAGGGAGATAGGTTGATAGATAGATAGATAGATAGATAGATAGAGCAGTAGATAGATAGATAGATAGATAGATAGATAGATAGATAGATAGATAGAGCAGTAGGTAGGTAGGTAGGTAGGTAGATAGATAGATAGATAGGTAGATAGATAGGTAGGTAGATAGATAGATAGATAGATAGATAGAGAAGTAGGTAGATAGATAGATAGATAGATAGATAGATAGATAGATAGATAGATAGATAGATAGGTAGGTAGGTAGCTAGGTAGGTAGGTAGGTAGATAGATAGATAGATAGATAGATAGATAGATAGATAGATAGATAGATAGATAGATAGATAGATAGGTAGGTAGCTAGGTAGGTAGGTAGGTAGGTAGGTAGGTAGATAGATAGATAGATAGATTTAGATTTTGCAATGGAACTTTAGAGACTTGGTACAAATCAGAGGTGATCCACCATCCGTAGAAAATAAACAGACACAGTGTAACTGTCACACTCTACTGATAGATAACTAGATCGGGAGATTATCGGGAATTGCCAAAAAAAAAAAAGAAACTTTTTCTGGCCTGCCTGCAGTCCAGAAATGTCTGATGCATCAGGAAGGGGAGAAACAGAGACATGCTTTATTGAGCCAATGATTCTCAGGGTGAGAAGGCAGAAGTTGCTTTTGCCACAATCGATATTCTCAATTTGAAAGTGTAATTAAAGGGTTCACTGAAGAATTTGTCTCTATTCCAGATTCCTGATAAGTGTGTTGCAGGTGATTGTTTTTTTTTTTGTTTTTTTTTTAAATATATTTTGTAAGTTGGTCATTAACATCTGTCTTTTTAAATTTTTCTACCTGGAACATAAGAAAATGCTTGAATTACTACTAATTATAGTTTCAGTTGGATTCTTTTGGAATCATTTCCCGTAATGAGGTTTTCCAGCACCTAAATACCTGTCATTAATCATAGTTTATGTGTTACCGGTGACTGATGAGTATTCCTTTCTGCTCAGTTATCGTGCATACATCACATTACATTCTAAGCTGGCCGCATTCAGCACATTTTGCCTATTTTCGTCCCATACTTTCATCCACACGGACCGGAACGTGACTTTGTCTTCTGCCGACTCATGGAGTATAAATATTCTTTATCCTTCATCCTCTACATGGTGCATTTGTCTTCCCTTTTTGCCCCGCCTCCCACTTTTCATTTTTGGCCCTGCTGTTTTTGGTCTGGGTCTATGCCACTGGGACTCCGTTTGTTTCTCTTTGCCGTTCTTCCCTGGGAGATAATGAGGGAACTCCTACTCAGAAGTGGTTTCGCTCAACTCTCTATTCAATTAGGGCTCAGTGAGGCTCTTTGATCCACGGCGCTGCAACGTTTCTGTGTTTTAAGTCTTTTTTTTTTACATCAAAATCAACTGTTCAGAGTTTGCACAACTGGGTAATTGGTTCTCATGTGTTTACTCACATGGAAGGAGGTATGAAGGGCAGGAGGCAGGAGGAAGGAGGAGAGCTACTTGGGAATGGATTTCCATCCCGGAATTAAATGAGCTATGATAGTCCACGGGACTGCGTTCCAATCCCTCCTGAAGCTCCTTTGTGAGGCAGTCCACTCTCCCCTGATGACGAAGACGGATCACTCCGTCTCCCTTTTCTGTGTGTAATTGGTTGCATTCGGCTTCCCCTGTTTGAACACCGCGAGGACGACCGTCGGCAAACACAACGATTCTACCCAGAGATATAATCCATGTAGCGTACAAACACACACCACCCACACATCCGCCCGCCTGCACACACATCCACTCACCCTTTTGTGTTTTTTTTACTCGGTCCGTCAGTTGAGTGAAGGAGCTCTGCAGTACGAGCATGATAATGCGCTGGCATTGGTCCTGATACAGAGAGGAAGCTGCTCTGTGAATCCCAATAGCACCGAAAGGCCAGAAAGGATAATAAAGCAGACTTTGACTGGGGTTATGTCCCATCACAAATTTGTCCTCCCTTCTGCCTCTGTTTGTTTCTTAAATCTCCCGTCCCCCGTCCGCCTTTCTTAAGTCTCCTTTCTGCACAGTAAACACCTCCACCTGCCTGGTTGCATGCGGTTTGCTGTGAAATTGCGCTATTCAGTGGAAAAATCTTTTGAAATCGCATTGTAAATATCCATTTGCTGCTAAGCTACCTAATTGGATCAATGCCTGTAAACATACACATTGCTGAATCCACAGTGCTGCACATTAGACACACACACAGGCATTTGTCTGTAAAAAAAAAAAGAATGGTTTAATAAATTAAATGCACATGCTTTGATTTCAGAGCACACTGCGGTGCAGCACTGTGCTTTTCCACAGAAGCCTGACCTCGATACTAATGTTTTAAATAGTAATATATACCATTATTCATTTATCTATGCAGGGCCGTATTAACACCATTTAAAGCCTGGGGCTAATTACCAGGATGAGGTCCTTTTTATCATGCCCCGATCACAGCAGGTGGACAGACACAAGTCCCTTCAGAGGACAAATTTATTTTTCATCTTTTATGTTGACTGTGCATCAAAATAAAGCATGGGTGCCGTTGGACTGAATATTTTTCCTACCCATAATATTTTCCTGCCCTTTGTTTTGAAAGGTTGTGGCATAGTTTTATAGATGGTGAACAACCATAATATCTTCCTACCCTCTGTTTTAAAGGTGGTAGCACTTTTTTATTGATGGTAAACAACTGTTATATCTTTCTATCCTCTGTTTTAAAGTTGGTAGCATATTTTTATAGATGTTGAAAAAACATAATATCTTTCTACCCTCTGTTTTAAAGTTGGTAGCATATTTTTATAGATGGTAAACAACCCTAATACCTATCAGACACCAACAGAGAGGGTGGGTAGATATTATGGGATTTTATGGATAGAGTGTAAAATTAGTAGAGAGTAAAATTTGTATACTACTTCTATACTACTAATAGACTGCTTCCACTACTTTAACTTGACATCAGCAACCCATAATATTTTCCTAATCTCTGTTTTAAAAACTGGTAGCATATTTTTATAGATGGCAAAGAACCATTAAATCTTTCTTCCCCGTGTTTTAAATGTGGTAGCATATTTTTTTATAGATGTTAAACCACTATTATATGTTTCTACCTCTGTTTTAAGGTGGTAGCATATTTTTATAGATGGTTAACAACTATTATATCTTTCTACACTCAGTTTTAAAGATGGTAGTATATTTTTATGGATGTTAAACAATCATTATATCTATCTGACACCAACAGAGAGGGTGGGTAGATATTGTAGGTGTTTGAAATTGAGTGTAAAATTAGTAGAGAGTGAAAATAGCATACTACTTCTATACTACTAGTAGACTGCTTCCACTATTTTAAGTAACTTGACATCGGAAACCCATAATATTTTCCTACTCTCTGTTTTAAAAATGTTAGCGTATTTTCATAGATGTGTTCACCTGTAATATCTACCTGACACTTTACAAAGAAGATATTATGGGCTTTTGAAGTAGAGTTAATTAGTATACATGGACTACTTTTTAAATAACTTGACATCAGCAACCGGAGCCACCCCCAACCCCCTAGTGGAGAGGTTGGGACTGCAGCCCCTTTCGCCTATTCTGTTAATCCCTAATCCATTTTTTTAGTTCAGACTCCAAGTGAGACTGGACAGTCACATCAGTCCATCATTTTACCATATCTGAATATAAATGAATGACACTGACTCCCAGCTCTGGAATGTAACGCATTAAACTGGGGGGTTTTATGTCCACGTTCTCACCAGAAATGGTGGATGGTTGATTTCATTACCCCGGGCTGAGGCTTTTTTTATGTACTTCAGAGGTTGGTCTTCTCCGTAGAGACAGACATTTTAGATCACCTTGATTTTTTTTTTTACAGCAGCTCATAGTGGACAAACTATTTGTTTGTTGAAATCATTAAAGGAAACCAGATGTTGTCCTTAATCTGAGTATCTTTTTTGATGATAATACTTTTTGTCATGAGGGAGAAACTTAAAATCACGTTTTTCTCAAGTTTTTAATGAAACTTTACATTCATATCAGATGATCAGTGAACTAGTTCAGTGAACTAATGAAAATTAAATAATAAAATTAAACCTTAGGTGGGAATTTTATCATTTAAAAGAAAGAATTCCTGATTGTATCGGACACATCCAGGGGGATAATAAATGAACATCTCTGAGGGGTTTGTTGCTCTGCTGATCTTCCATGAAACGTCAGCCTATTAAACAAAATACTCTCATTTTATTTGAAGTCAGTGTTGATTTAACAGAGAAGAACAGTCATCTCTATTGGAGCGGAAATAATGTCACAGACACAAAAGTCGGTGCCACAAAGGCTCTGATGATTAAATGAATGAATGTGATTTTCGATGGCTTCCAATAAATCACGGGGGAAAGTCAAACAGAACGCTCTTTTTCAGAGGGAAGTGGAGCGCGGTTGGTGCTCAGTGGACCCTGCTGAGTTTTTCCGGGTCTCTGCGGGGATTATTTATCCATCTTTTTTGACCAGGGGCAGGTTTTTACTGCTGCCTCTTTCACTCTGTCATTTCATTTCCTAATCATAAAATATTCAAGGCCCACTTCATTCTGACGAGGACAGTCAGGTGCATTAAATAATGCAAGCATTCAGAACCAGCAGGTCCACCTATTGTTTGCCTCCCACAATGAAGAGTGGCTGAGGTGCTTTTTACGCAGATGTTGGTTCGATTCCAAGAATCTCCACCGTTGCAGGAGCAGCCAAAGTGAAATGAAGTTATTTTTTAATATGGGAATGAAACATGATCAAGACTGTTTTTATTTTTATGAGACATTTGCAGGATGAGTGTGTATTTTCATCGGTCCAAGTTACAGCCAAGGCTTTAGCAATGGCCGTATTATCAGGATTTCATGTACAAATTGAGCTTTTTAAGATGTGACGGAGTTAACAGGAAGTCCAGGATTTCCAGAAGAAAACTTTACAGCCCGCTCTGCGAGTTGTAAGTCCAGTCTTTACAGCTCGTCGATTTTTCTCCTGCTTAGCCGCGTCTGTGGAGGTTTGGAGGTTTATTCTGTTTTCAGATTTCAAGAACTCCTTGACCACAGCTTTCAGGTTCAATATTTCAGATGATTCCTGCAGGAAAAAATATAAAAACAAACAAAAAAAATATGTAAAAGCAAACTCTCATGCTTCATCTTGAAATTGTACCACACTTTTAATATTTATTTTGCAGTTATTCTGCAAATATTTGCTTAATCAAATCTGCTAATTATTCTATTCAAACCACATCACCAGTGATATAATTTCCAACTGCCACCGTAGCTGGGACTTAGAGCCTGTTCATCTGGTTTTAAGGTTCTTATTATTTATTTTTACACAAAGTTCATCAACAGAAAAACACTTCTTACTCGTTCAGCTCGTAATTTCTCCAGCCACCAGGGTGAATTTTGCTGAAGCTGCACGTCTTTGACTCCCTGCTCCGTCTGCATGGTTCCCACGACGCAGGAGCCAAAAAATAAAAGTGCCAAGATGCTGACGATGAAAGACATTCTTAGAAAAAAAACCTTATTCAAGATATATCAATGAGATAACAAAGCAATCATCAATTTGTACTACCTGACATGAGAAGATGCCGCGCTCTTTTATAGCCGACACCTACAACCACCAAGGGGAGGAGTTTCCAGGTCGTCTGCGTCACATTTTTTTCCCAGTTTGTCTTTGCCCGCCATCAGGGCGCTGAGGCATGGAGCATGTGATTTACAGCTGCCATGAGGTAGTGAGCCCAAATGTCTTAATAAGGACGTCTCCAACGTGATGGTTCAGGACGTCACCATTAAAACAAACACGCTGTAGTAGAGCTGTAAAGCAGAAGGTCATCGGTGTAACCTGTCACTGTGAAAAGGCCCACCTGCCTCCCTTCTTGTTTGAAGGTGCTTTCTAGTAAAAACTAAATGAGACGTCATGTAAAATGAAGCATTAATGACGCACGGACCGGGGAAACAACAGTTTTAATAAAACATGCGGTGCCATAAAGTTAAATCCACGGGTTACGCAGAGATGCTTCTGAGACCATGAAGGTCGGCTCATCATTTGTTATACCCTTGTGAGTTTGGTCCGAGCCTCGCTTTAATGAGATTTCTGCTCTGCTTAATTTTACAATTCTGCCGCATCTGAATAAGAGGGATGTTTGTCACATGCTGTAGATGTGCGACTGCGATGCACGCCTGGATAGTTCAGCGGGACCTCCTTACAGCAGACGAGTAGAGGGGAGTACATATTACTTGGGATCATGTTAATAAACAGGATTCTGCGTTTATTACTACAGTGAATGTGGTATTTTCATTGAACTGGGGAATTCGTACGGCAGTGGCCATGTCTCTAACTCTATCTTTAGGAGCGGTTAAGGAAAGGAAAGGAAAGGAAAGGAAAGGAAAGGAAAGGAACCAGGGGCCTTGTCGATCCAAGTCCGCTTCCTTAACCACTAGGCCACCAACTGCACCGGAAGTGGACTTGGATCAAGGCTGATGTGTTCTGAGCATAGTCCACAGAGCTTCAATTGGGTTCACCACCCACAGGAAGGCTCACAGTAGTGTCTAGTGTGATTTGGGTGGCAGTCGTGGAGACTGCTTCCCCTGAGGTCTTTGAATGCACAAGAGGATGAGAATGAGTTGATAATATTTACTGAAATGATTAAATAAAATGTCTATCTTAGAATATTTTGACTTACTCTACCATTTGTACACATGGAGTTAAATATATATGGAAATATTAAATATAAGGTAAAAGCGTAAGGCAGGTTACTGTGGCTTTTTTTTTTTTTTTTTTTCAATTTCTTGTTTATCTAATGCCTGGTTCCACTAGAATTACATTAGTTTGAAGAAAAACAATAAGTATTATGATACTATCAACCATGTCTTGATAATAAACCAAATCACTAAAGTTCTCACATCAATATCCATGGCAACGTACAGCCAACAACCTTCTATGTTTCCATGGAATTCCATGTTTTCATGTTCAGGCAGTAAAATCAACTGGCAATTGAAGAAAACAAGGGTGGCCTATTTATTTTTCCAAGATAATATATATGCAACCTTGAAGGACAACAAACTTTTCACAAACAAGCCCTTTCCAGCTTGTTAAAATGTCACCTAAGCCCCCTGTAGCCCCCCAAACAATTAGTAAAAATACTGCAGGCTGCAGAATAATCCCCTTTAAGTAGGCGATGCAGATTATTTTACAGCTGAACTGTTCTTCTGCGGGAGCGGCTGACAACTCTTTGCTGGAGACCATGTATAATATTTAATTCAAAGTGGCATCAGTGAAGTGGCTGCTTCCAACCCGTATTGGATTTGGACATGTGTCAAAAGGGCTCTAGGTAAATATTCTGATACTAATTTCATCGTGGTTTGTTAGTCCCACAGGAAGGCTAAGCCTCCCACTGGCTGTGATAGCTGCCTTTGTTAGAAAAGCCCACTGGGCTGTTTGTTATTTGACTCAGAGCAGTCGATATCCTGTAACATCGCCTTGCCAAAAGGAAACACTATTTCAAACCCAATATTGATGCTAGATGTTACTGTGGCTTTTTGCATTCAGCTCAACCAGGCATTTGCAGCTATCGATCCCTCTGGCAGGTATGGACGCTCAGGTTTGGGGTCTGAAGTCAAAGTAAAATCCTCATTAAAATGAAATGACTGGAATTATTCACCATGTAGAAATGGCGTTTTTTTTTTTTTTTTTTTTTTTTTAAGTGACAGTAAGAATCAATAATAAGGACGGTACAAGAGTCACAGGAGTAATAACTATCTCTCTTCATTAGAATACCATTCCATTTCCATTTTCTTCAATCTGGTAATTTAGGAATGGGCCATAAAGGGCGGTGGGCTGCGTGAGTCATAAAATGTCGTCCTTTCCATGCGTCATTTAACACGTGGAAATTCGAAGTGATGTTTTTCTGAGGAAGGACACCGATGACTTAATGTTTGCCCATGAAGACACCGTGTTTTTTGACGCAGGAAACAAGTCACATTTACAACATTCGTCCTCTTCTGAAGTCATTGGAAAATTTGCGACAGTTGTTGCATGACGTATAGTGTCTGCGAGTCACGGGCCGACTGGATTGGACCAGATATTTCAGGTAACGGACAGAAAATGACACAGACAGCAAAGACAGATGGAGTTTTTGTTTTTTTCCATTTATCCCAAACACGTACATTGTAATTTATGTAAAATTAAAGAGTATGTAAATCCTGGACTGGAAATATTTCTATACAGGAAAATGTTCTCTTGAAAGGTTTCTATATTTTATTAAAACGACACGATCCTTAAAATATAGTAGATCTCCAAATATAACACTTTAATAGAACCGTAAAAACTAAGGATAAACTAAATTTGCCAGCCCTTTATGTAGATGCAGCGGAGCACATAGTTGCCAGTAGTTATTTGGCAGTAGCACCAGACCTTTTCCTAGACATCAAAAAATAAAAATGCTTAACTTCTACAATGGTTTTCTGCAGACCCGGCATCGGCTGATGACATTTTGTAAAAACCTTCCCTTCACGGTCTGTGGAACTGGTTTCCTACAAAAAAAAACAAAAAAACAAAGTCTCGTTGTTATGGAAAAAGACACTAAATCTTTAGAATATAAGGGTGTGGATTCAAAGCAGAACGTCGTTAAAATAAACTAAACTATTGCCTGAACGCAGAGGAACTAAGATTTAAAATTTCATGGAGAATAATACTGCAAAATCCAATATCTCAATAATAAATCATGTAAAGAAATATGACATTAATAAGTGAATAGTTATTTCTGCATGATGTGGCTGATTCTGGTTGATGAACAGAAATTTACTTGAACATATTGTGGGGGTCCAGAGAGGCCAGCCAGTAGCTGAAGGAGTCAGGATAGTAGTTACATGTTCCTTTGCCATGACATTCGATGAAGGGCACTTGGCGGAAATGTTCCAGACAGGAGCCAGGAGAAACCAGAGGCTGCGAGGAGCCACTGGCACCAGCACCTGTTTGCTGCAATGAATGAAAGTCGATTGAGTCAATAGAAAAAATACTCAATACTATATATGTATATAGAAGGACAGTTTAACAAAATAGGCACAAGGGGCTGCAACACCTGGGCTTGCCACCAGGGGGCATAGAATTTGTGGAGGCAGTCTACTTGTACTAATGTGACTCTACGTCAAACACTAATAATATCTACCAACTATCCCTTAAAGGTGTTAGATAGATATAGTGGATGTTTTACATCTATAAAAAATATGCTACCACCATTACAATAGAGGGTAGGAAAAAATTATGGGTAGGAAAAAACTTCAGAATAACTGCACCCACACTTTATGTCGAAGCATAGTGAACATGAAGGAAAAAAATTGGCTTCTGCAAGGAACTTGTGTCAGTGCACCAGCTGTGATTGAGATAAGGGGCCTCATCATTGTAGCCCTAGGCCTCAGACAGTGATAATACGGCCCTGTTTATGGATATTTACTCAAAAAATTAAATAAGAAAAAAATATGGTGCAGTGACACAAAGTTGAAGATAGTGATTTTCCAGAGGAAAACTTTACCATGACAAATGAAAAGCCAGTCCACAGAGACTCCCATCCTTGGGGACACTGAGGTATTAGAGTGGTCTGGCTATGGACAGCCAGGACATTGGAAGACATTTCACACACTGAGCACCTGAAACAAGAGATACAAGGAGACATTCAATGGCCAGGATAGGTTGATTAGAAAGAAAAATTATATATATATATTATATAACTATAGATTTATTAGTTACTATGCATTTACTATAGTATAAATTTACTATTTACTATAGATTTGGGATATTATTATAGTAATAAATAGTGTATTACAATATATTACTATAGACGGATTTACTGCTATAGATAGGTGGGTTACTTTTATACTATACCTATTTACACATATACACAATTTC
>JAFBJS010000522.1:225372-274949 GCA_016785265.1 Paraplagusia blochii | reverse complement strand
TTTTCTTTTTTTAACTGAAATGTCCTTCTTTGGCCAAGTTTCATAAGTCTGTCCTAACTACAAACACTACATGGGACACTTGAGAACTTTAACTGCCGATGCTTATAGTTTTATATGGGTAGGATGGAGCATAAGGCTTGTGATGTTTCCTTTTGCAGTTTGTGAACTGAGACAGTTCACACAATCAAACAAAAGGTTGTTATCACAATATCAGGGGTGATATTATGTCTACATGGTGTGTATGTCCATTTTCACTGACAAGTCAATGTCAACATTCGCAGTAAAATTGAGAAAAAAATATTGAAAAAAGTTTGTGCAACCTCTGATGTGGGAAATATTTAAGAAAATTCTCAACGTGAGATGTACGAACTGCCACTAGGGGGTGCAAGTCGAACTGGTTTGGATTTTTTTTGCCCTTGTATATGGTGTGGAAGTGTGTGAACCTATGTATATTAAAAGAAAGGGGGTAAATGTTCAAAATAGTTTGGGACATCCTGATCTGACACATGCTTATTATCCTGGCTGAGTTCTTGACCAGTTGATATTTCCACTCGAAACTGACACGTTGCGTTGCATTTTCCTACATGTTTTTTAAACTTATCTAAACTCCTGAAACTAGGATTTCTCTGATTTGTTGAAAGATTTGCCTTAAAATCTTTGGAATCGAGTGTGTTGTCATGCACTAGGTTTTAGTTTTACAGCAGAAATTGCAACACTAAACTCCGTTACATAGTCTATTTATTAAAGCCGCTCATCAGAATTGCTGAAACTGCGGGTTTTTGGAGAGATGCTCCACAGAGACTGTTCTGGAATCAGATTTTTTTTTATTTTTTTTTTTTATTGCTAATATTAGATTTTAAAAGATTTAACATCAAGGAAGTGAAGCAACGGCGGGAGCCGCTTTAAATCAGCTCATAACTTGTTTGTCAGCCATCATTTGATTCATTGAACCTTTATTATTTTTATGCACCTGCCGCTTTCAAGAATGGAAACTACAGGCGTCTGCACTCGCTGTGAGTAAGACAAAAAAGGGGGAAATAAATAAGTGATATTCTTCGGTGAAGTCTTATTGTTGTCGTGTTTTTATGTTGGCCTGCACTTTATTATTGCGTGAAGTGCAAACTGTAGCGTTCAAGGAAAGGCGTTTTAATATAGCTGTAAAAGGATGGAATATAAAGTAAAATATAAAAGAAACAAGATATATATAAGTTATGAGAAAGAACAGACTGGGGTAAACTATGGCCTGTGGGCCAGATGGGACCAAGAAGATTTCTAATCAGGTCTGCCAAACACTGCAACAAGATATGGTGTAGGCTGGAGGTCAATCTTATGCATAACAAGAACTAAAATAATTTACAGAATAATTGGAAAATGCTTTATCCATGAAAGTTAATAATTTCTGTCATAAACTTCCAAAAGTTTAATTCTCTCCATATACTTTTTTTTTTTCCTTCTCGACATTGTGATCCAAACCACAGCAAACAACGAAAATTCCCCTCTGCATGTAACCCATCACCAAAGTAAACAGTGGGCAGCTTTGAGCGCCTGGGGAGCTGTGAGTGGACACAGTGCCATGCTCAGGGAACCTCGGCGTTAACTTGGCGATAGCGGGATTCTAACTAGATACCTTGCAGTAACTTGGCGGTAGCGGGATTCGAACCAGATACCTTGCAGACCCAAGTCTTTAACCACTAGTCCACCAACTGCCAACCACTTATCTTGCCATTCCATCCTCGGTGTATCTCCAAAGAATGTAGATAAGTGAATATAATTAACACAATAAATAACCGTTCAGCCAATGGCGCGAGTTCTCACATAAATATACACATATCTTGATATATAAGTATATTTTTCTCCCTGGTGTGTGTAAAGTTATTGCCCTGACTGCAGAAAGGTGGGACGCTGCATTTTGTGTTATTTTTCAAGACGCTTCTTCAGCTCCCAGACTCATCCCTCATCCCGCATACTCAGCTAAAACTGCTAGCGGGCGATCTATTGAAACCGTCTGAAAGCATTATTCACACAACGGAACATGTAAAAGGCAATGGTGTCTTGTAGCACTGATGACACTGCTCGCTCCAGCGTAGCATGGAAGGAGCTGTCTGTATTTTACCATTGAGTGAGTAATAGTAATGACAAAAAAAAAAAAGAATCATAAGGATGTTTGAGGTTACCACTCAGTCATGACGCACTTTGAGATTTGCATTAGATTTAAAGATGTTACGTCCTTTAGCGTGCCCTTTTTTATTTGTTCAAGATTTGTTTCCATTTCATGCTAGCTTGTCTCCCCGTGAGCAATAATTGCTTTATCTCCCACAAACTGGATATGAAAATGACTATAGGCTGTTGTATTTAAATCTGGGCTGATCTTAGCCTGAGGATGGATGTAAGTTGTCAAGAAAAAAAGTATAATGCTGTTTTCACACTGGCATTTAATACAGTCTATGCTGAGCAGCCACACTAGCTTAGCTCTGCGTTTGTGTCCATAAGGCAAAGGAACTAATTCCTTTGCAGAGAAATGCTGTTATATCTGTTGCGTTCATTGCTGGGAAGGAAACAGACTTGGGTTCAGGTTCAAATCCCCCAGCTGCTATGTTGCCACTGAGGTGCTCTGATCATAGAACCTTCCCAACCATCATAACTTCCAGTGGGCTCACTACTCACACGAAGGCTCACGGTATGGAGCAGTAGATTTTGTGTGGCAGTCGTGGAGACTAGTCCCCAGAGACCAGGCAATGGATAAAAGGATGAAGATGAAAGAATGAAGGATCCAGTGGGAAATGAATGCCTTTTCCACTGGAATACTCCTGTATCTTCTGTTCAGCTTGATATGTCCTCGCTCTTCTTCTCCTTTCAGTTTGTCCTTTGTTTTGAAGTTGCCACAGCAAATCAGTGTTTTCCATCTCCCCCTGTCCTCTGTAGCTTCTACTCTGTCTCCAACTACCTCCATGACCTCCCTCACTGCATCCATCAATCTCTTGTGTCTCCTACCTGGTAGCTCCATCTCTAGAATCATTCTTCTACTAAAATAACCACTGTTCCTCCTCTGAACATGTCCAAACCATGTCAATCTGGATTCTCTAGCTTTGTTGTCCCTCTAATGACCTCATTCCTGATCCTGTCCATCCTTGTCACATTTAAGATCCACCATTTTTGTTGACCATGTTAAAATTTCAGTGGATTATTTCACAGAAGGTTCTTATTTACTACTGTCTGTAACAGATGCTTAAAAATAATAAACTTGTCAAGAGAATCTCAGCATTTTCAACTCCTCCCTAGTTTTGTGTAATATTATACATTTTGCAGTGTGTCCATGAATTATGTTCTGATTGCGACACATGGAAGCTCGAAATGTGAACGAATGGTTTCTGAGCCTTAACTGTTTTCCTTGGCAAATGAAAATCCAGACGCAAACCCCGGATAAAAGGTCGGTGGAATCTGGTGTGGGTTTGAAAATGGCATTAGCAGCGAAACATTACATTTTATCTTCTCTGTTTAACGGATTTATGAGGCTAAATAGTTAACAAGTGTGAAAGAACAATTTGCACCCATTCACAAATACAAATTTAAGGTCATCGTGTGCCATTTTTTTTGTTTTCTAAAGCCTAAAATATCACCAAACCCATTGTGTTTGCAATTCAAGAGTGAATGGCAAAATGATCGTTGACATTGTTGGCTTGGTAATCGATTGACTGGTTGTTCAGTGGTTTATCAAAATTGTGGGAGAAGAAGTGTGGTCCTAGTCCTTCATACACAGTGGGTGTTTGAGGTTCACCTCAGGGTTCTTCTGGGGCCTCATGCTGTTCCTGTAGATAGTTGGCTTGGAGTCATTCATTTATTGACAGCAAGAAATGTTCCCTGGAAAGAATCACCTGTGGTTTCTGAATGGGAAACATTTAGTTTAAAGAGTAAAAGAAGAGAACCATCGAACACATTTTAAGCATTTCCTACTCTGTGAAGATACTTAAACGCTGAGGTTTTTTTTTTTTTTTTTTTTTCCTGTAAGCATTTAAATTTTTTTCCTCACATTGGAGACAGAGGTTGCACACTGGAGGATTAAGAGTGAATCCAAACAATCATCAGAGTAGCCGGAAACACCCGCCGAAACCTCACAGCTCATTATTTCCACATTCAGTATCCGCCAACAACCGTCCAACTCTCAACATCTCGTCGTCTCCTGGGAGTGCTCAGAACCCACAAAAACAGAAGCTGACATGGGACTATTAAAGATGCATTAGATCGATGCTGCGCCCCCGTTTTCTCTTACATGTAACTGTGGCAAGAGTAACTACCGCAACGCATGATGGTGCTCTTATCAATATTGAATGACCATTGGACCCACATCTTTTGTGAAAACACATTAGAGATGTATGGACAGAATGTGGGTGAGAGAGAGGGAGACACAACTCACTTAGGCAAGTGTTGTTCGTGAAGTAACGCAGAAAGTTCGTACACTCCTCCTCTTCGTTGCCGCTGCCTTTACAGGTGCACCAGGGGGAGATGACCCAGTTGGAAAAGCTGTTGTCCACGTAGTTGGGAGTCAACTCTGTACCTGGTTGCAACACAGACAAAACAGGCGTCCAGACATCAGGACAAACAGTTACCAATCACTAATGGACAATAATGGACTGCATTCCTTGCGAATATACCCTGAAAATGGGCAACAGGATGTTAGTCATACATATGGGTCTGGCCTGTTGAAGTGGAAGTGTTTGGTTCTGCCTAATTTGAGATGTAAAGAGGCCATTATAGCCTGAATATTTTTTGTTGAAAGCAGGTGCTTTAGGACGTGCGTGTGCTGTTTTGGATATCACACCGCTGGACTAAAACATTTCACTTATCTGCGTCGATGCTTTCAGGTGGAGTCAGAGGGTGTTAGATGTACTTTCCGCAACAGTTTTCAGAGGATTCCTGGAAGCACTGGTCTATTATTACTGCACAGTTTATGACACATGGAGGGAAACCACTGTCTAATCCTGAAATATGGACTCTTCAGCAACCTCAATGTTAGGGAAAAAAAAATGTATCCACATTTGCATTTTGGGAAAGTGCAGACTCTCTCACGCACACGATGCAACTTCACCAAACTGATGGTATCAAACTGGAGCTGCATTTTGAAACACATTCACATACCAGCCCGTGCACGCTGTTTGAGATACATATAGTGTGAGCAAACAGATGGTCATCAAGTGTTTTAATTAAATAAACACGCTCACTGCGCCTCTACCCCCTAATTACTTCTCATAGTGAACTGATGTCCACTGCACCGGTGAAAATATCAGGCCAGGAGGGAAGAGAACTGAGTGGCACCGTTCTCTGCCTGCTTGTCCTGATAAAAAATGAAAGTACAAGAGACTGCTGTCATGCTGCGTCTCCTACAAGCTCCTATAACCGTCAGTCTTGGGATGAAGTCTTGTGCGGGCAGTTCCTCTTACAGTTTTACAGAAATATTGATGGCCATACACCGTAAAACAGAACATACACTGTGCAGCTTATGCCAATTGCAGGATCCATCTGCTGCTCTTACTGTACGAGTGAATCACAGCGGCCAACGGTTCATAGCCTACGATTGTTGTTCTCACACTGTATGCCCATACGTGAGATGTCCAACTCCCGTACCTGTAACTGCTTTGGTAAAAAAAAAATAAATGTATTGTAAATACAGATGAAAATGAAGCAGTCCGTAGTAGGATAGTGTGGATTTCCACAAACACGGAAAAGAAAGGTCGCCAGACAGGGAAATGTCACGGCAAACGTGGGCTTTGTTTTCTTTTCGATTCTACAACAATGCTCTGCAGGAATTGTGTTCTCCTACACATATACTGTATGTTCGCTCTTGTGCAGAGTGGCAGGTCGAGGTAGAAATCAGGAAAAGAAACAATCGATAAATCAGTAAAATTTCTAATCTGTTGGAATTCTCCTTTCATATATTGTGGGCTGGTTGGAAGACTTGACGCAAGATATGTGAAATCACATAATGCATGACCTGTGCAAATTCTCCTAGAACCCAATCGCACTGCTTTGAGCAGTCAACAGGTGGCGTTAGCATGCAACAGAGATATGTTAGAGGTGCCTACAAGTGACACTCTATTACTTTAGTTTTGGTTTAAACCCCAGGAACTGCATTGAAACTGGAGGTGTGCTTTATGCTGTGTTGGGCAAGTTACTTTACAAAAATGTAACTTATTACTTTACTAGTTATTGCTATAAAAAAGTAACTAGTTATGTTATTAGTTACTAAATTATAAAAGTAATAGACTAATAGCTTTTAATAATAATAATAATCACTTTAAGTTTAGTGTTGTGTTCTTGACAGGCATCTTTATTGTAACCTGAACTTGCCACATGCCGTCGTCTTTCTTGGGTGTTTGCTGCTGTATCGTGTGCGTGAGAGATAATGTTTATTTCCCTATAAGACAAGAAGATCCGCCCAGGTCTCTGTCTGATTGGCTTAGCCTGAAATCTTAACCTATGTCAACCAATCATCGCTCCTTTTCAACGCATGGGTTCGGTTAGTGTGCATGGCCGTCTTTCACTCATGACTGACAGCAGACAGGCTTCGCTGCCACACAGTCCTCCCTCCGTGGCCGAGAGAAACCGTCCATTTGGACCACAGACTCAACAAGTAATGAGTCCCTTTACACCACAGTAACAATGACTGCGTTACTGAATGCGAAAGGTAACGCGTTACGTTATTAGTTACCAAGAAAAGTAGTTTCGTGGTTATATGCCATGTATCCCTGTCATTGTTAGGTTCATTACTAATAAGAGCCAAAGAAATGACTTGGAAGATTTTTTTTTGGTTCAGAACTCTGAAAAAATAATGAGTCTACATTTTCAAAGGGGTGATAAAATTAATAAATTGATGATTTGGAAGTAAGATAAAAAGAAAAACTTTACTTGCCCCTGGTAATTTACCTCACACACCTCTAAAAAGTGGGGGAAACACAGTGTGAGATCATTATTGAAAAACTCCGATATCCTTGCAATGATGTCTTTGTGTAGAGACTATAAAAAAAAGAACTTCAACCTTACCAGACCTGTACTACATGTTTCCATCTCCACAATTTCTCTGTCTCAATGGATGAGATCCAACCCTTGAGGTTTCTACAAATGGGAGGTTTTAGGGTAGGAATAGAAGGAATTGAAGGTTTGTTTGGGTTCTCTTCTTTTTTTTTTTTTCTTTTGGCATTTTGTGAGAAATGGTTGTGAACTTTCTGTCCGTTCCGTTCCGGCTCCTAGCTGCCCCTTTGATCTCCTCACACCTGCTCACCATCTCTAATCAGAGCACCTGGAGATCATCTCATCAACTCATCTTCAGAAGTCTGCTCCTGCTGCCAGGTCATGCTGGAACACTGAGCCATATGAGGTAGTGAATGCTGTTTTTTTTTTTTTTTTTTCCTTACCACCAGAAAAAAAAAAAAAAAACACTTTGTGCTTTCAAGGTCCAACTGTCTCTCCTGTCTGCCTGCTGAGTCCGACTAGTCACCTGTCAGCTGCAGGCTTCAGTTCAAAATTCTAATCTATAATTAGGCTCCTACTTTTTACTGCTGCAAACTCTGATGCCTCTACAAATGCTCTCATTCTTCCATCTTAATCAGTTGCTTTGATGGAGAACAACCCCCGCCCCCCTGCAAAAAAAAAATGTTTTCCAATAATTCAGACACTCCTTAATGGTGTTCTTTTTTCCCCTCGCCTATATGTGGGTGCAGTTATACTAAAATCCTGTCTGCCAGACTGAAAATGTCATCATTTATTATAATAAAGGCATTAGAAAGATGCAATTCCTCTGTAAAGCTAAATGCAGGAGAAGCTGCAGTGTTGGTTGGCAAGTTGGTTCTCACAAAGAGCCGGCAATTTATTTATAGACAACATCACAGACAGAACTCCTCAATCCAACACTTACCTTTTTAATGCTCCTAAAATGTTTTGAAGTTCTAAGCTGCAGCTCTGTGGTTTCAGTGTGATGTGTTATTGTGTTTGGGGCAGCAGTGGATTAAGAACCATACTTGTGTCTGGAGGGTTCCAGGTTCAAATCCACCATCAGCCAAAGTTACCACTGTTCACTTTGGTGGTGGGTTAAATCCAGAGGTTACGTTTAGTTGTGTGCAGTGGATCACAATGTGACAAGGTGTTTGCTTCACTTCCTTCCTGGCAGTGAAGCCATGTGAGTTAGAAATCATTACAGCAAGTGTAATTGTAAAAGGAATAATAGGTAAACCAGGACGGACATGTTTGTCTCTACGATTTCTAACCATGGCAGGTCCAACGGTAAATCTCAAGTTGATCAACATGGTTTCACTTTATCATTTCTTGAAAATATTTAACTTGGAAATGACTAGATATTTTACTTGGAAAGCCTGAATCAATGCCTACTCGCGTCCAAAACAATAGGCTGTGTGTTCTCCACCAGGTCATGGTGACTTGACCAGTCCATGATCTTAATGCCCTAATGAAGGACATTTCCGTACAAGTCCTGGAGCTTGTCCTTCTGTAATGTTACTCTTTATCCTGTCAACATCTAATACACACTTACATTGTTAATTATTTTTATTACCTGTGTCAGTAAACGTTCTTTCCATTCTTTGTTTCCTTAATGTGACATGGTAATTTAGTTTGTTGCTTACATTCTATTCTTAATTAAAAAAAAAAGTGTTCTATGTTGAACAAGGCAACGTCTGTGTTGCCCATCTAATCTCAGACAAAATTAAACTTTTTTTCTATCATAAAACCAGCTCTGAGTGACTGGTATCAGTCTCTTATTTATTTTAGTCTGATAAACAAAGGCTCAAATGAGACAAATTAGAGTTTTAAATGTTTCTGTGTACGCCGCAAATTTTCAGGGAATGGAAATTATCAGTAAAACTCACTCCACTCTCTCTTTTTTGCAGTGAATGCAAGGAGTCATAAAAATAAAAGTAACAAAAAGCACATCCTGCATCCTGAACTAAACAAGATCCCATTAGTGATGTTATATGAGGTCACACTGTGTCAAAGAAAATGATCACACGTTGAACAGATTGGCTGTGATTTTAAACTCACCTTAGCTCCAAAAGTAAAAAAAAAAAAAACTTTCAGAAAAGTAGATTTTAATGAATTTTCACCTCATTTTCTTCATTTGGATTAAATTACCTTTGACAGTTAACGACTTTTGTGAGCACTTCAGTCGCAATTACTGTTGATGAAACGCATTAGGGAAGCCGGTCTTCCTGTTGGCGGATCAGAAGGTGACCCCAGACATGGCCGTGATTACTGTTTACTGTGACACACTACACCGCTTCAAGCCATTAAAATCTGGGGGTAAAGGTTCCCAAAACCTAATCCTTCAGATTGACCACAACAAGACAAACTGTTACTTTACCGCAGTCCACTCGTACTGACCTATGAGTCTTGTGAAGGAGGTCAGACAGGCTTGGTGATTGTCCTGGTTGGGGCAGGTGCTCGTTGTATGTGGAGTCATCCAGCAGTTGGCCAGATAGTCAGCCAACCTCGACCTGAGCAGCAAACAACAACAACAACAGCAGAGAAGAGAGAAATCCCAAGTCATTATCTGGACACATGAAACAGATGATAATATGCACACAATTTCAAGCCACCGCGCTTTAAATTTTTTTGGCACCGTCATTTTCCGAGTGCAGCTGCCAATTGTAACTAGCGTCAGAATGGGAAAGTATAAGCAACATCTGTTCTGAGGACGTGGCAACAGGTGTCCCTAACAGCAACCAGGACTCACCCACCCCTTGGTGCCAACAAGCTATTTACACTCCCCACTGCACAAGCCTGGGGGCAGAGCGTTTCTGTGCAGGGATTAGGATCATATCATTTGCTTCAGCTTTCATGCATATTGTGAACATTGCCAGTGTCTCCTAAACTCTCTCTCTCTCTCTCCCCCTTCAGACTGATTAAGATAGTACGTTTTGTTTTTGGTGTGTGCGATAGGAGTCGTGGAGCCCCCCCCTCCAACCCACACCCCCCAGGGTTGCAACGCTAATCCACTTAAATAGGTTTATTTGGTGTAGAATGTGTAGAGTTAGGCTGTTACTGTGTGATGTGAAAAGAACTAAATAAATCACAGATGCTAAACATTTAGGTTTTTTTTTCCCTTTTAATCAACATTTTCCCACTCCTGACAACCTGTCAATTATTATTTTTTTTTATTTTTTAATTTATGACAGAAATACCCAATGCTGCCTGCAGGGATGGCTATAAACAGTTATGTAATTTTTTTTTCAGAAGGGAAAACCTGAAGTATTTTTAAGGAATGAAGGAAAGGAAAGAAGGCAAAATCATTACCCATCAAAGTGAACAGTGGACAGATTTGAGTGTCCCAGGAATTGCCATGTTTGAAGCACCTCATTGCTAACTGGGCAGTTGGTGGATTCAAACCTGGAACTTACCGCCAGGCCACTACTGCCTCAAACATCATGACATTTCATTGTAAAACCACAGATTGAACAGAGTCCCGGTTGAAGGATTCAAACCTCGCACCCTCTGTACCTCTGTGCAGTCCCTTATTGTGAAAGACATCAAATCTCACTTTTGAGCAAATTTAAAAACTAGAATCCAGAACAGCTGGTTATCCAACCCTGTCAGTTGGAGCATTGGTGGCCCAGTGGTGAAACCAGACTGGGATCTTGAAGGTTTCAGGTTCGAATTCTCCAAAAGCCAAGTTACGACTGAGGTCCCCAATCACTGCTCCTCAGTCAGTCAAAGCTGCCCACTGCACACTTTGTAGATGGGTTAAATGCAGAGGTCATATTTGGTTGTACCCTCCAGGTCAGGGGAGAGATCCTGCCTCAAGTGGAGTTTAAGTATCTTGGGGTCATGTCCACAAGTGAGGGAAGGATGGGAGATTGACAGGAGGATTAATGTGCTCGCTGTATTGGTCTGTGTTGGTCCACTGTGGTGAAGAAAGAGCTAAGCCAAAAGGCGAAGCTCTCAATTTACCGGTCGATCTACGTCCTTAATCTCACCAATGGTCATGAACTTTGGGTCATGACCGAAAAACGCGATTCAGATATGAGCGCGATCACATACAAGCGTTGGAAATGAGCTTTATCCGCAGGGTGGCAGGGGCGCTTCCTTAGAGATAAGGTGAGGCGCTCTGTCACCCGGGAGGAGCTCGGAGTAGAGCCATTGCTCCTCCACATCGAGAGGAGTCAGTTGAGGTGGATTGGGCATTTACACCGGATGTCCCCTGGACGCCTCCCACGGAAGGTGTTTAGGTCATGTCCCACTGGGAGGAGCAGCAAAGGAAGACCTAGGACACGCTGGAGTGACTATGTTGCCCGGCTGGGCTGGGAACGCCTCGGGATCCTCCCAGATCAGCTGGAGGAAGTGTCTAGGGAGAGGGAAGTCTGTTGCCACCACAACCCGGCTCTGGATAAACGGATGAAGATGGATGGATATTTGGTTGTGTGCAGTGGTGTGGATCGCAATGTCACGATGACTTTATTTAATCTGGGTCTTTATCTGTAAATGTTAATGAGCCTCTGCAGGCCCCGCCCTCCTCTTCCATACTCTACAGTATCTCTGCAGATTACGAAACATCTGCTACGTCCATCATTGGCAGACACGTTAAAGAGTGATTGACATGAGTGAATATTTAGAGAAGCCAATGCAGTCTACCTATCCACTTTACCATATTTTGTTGTATTTTGTTTTGTATCATAAACCAGCCCTTAGAAAACATATAAAATAGATTCCTCTGGTTGGTGCCAACACCGTACAAACACACACACACACACATGGTCATCAACAGCCTGTTCAGCTGACTGTATGTTTTTGGCATGTGTCCAGTTGGTTACTAATGTGCGAGAATGAAATCAGTGCAGGCGACTCATTCTCCACACCTGCTCCTTCTTTTTCACTTGGCCATGCTGCCGCTCCACAAGGGAGTTTCAAATTTGATGCGAGACATTTTATTTCTTATCTCTGTTATCCGTTCAATTCACAACTAAATTATTGCTGTCATTTTTTTTTTTTTTTTACTTTTTTTTTCCCCCTGCCACCGCCCTAATTTTCTAATAGATAGAAATTCATTAATGCCTCGGGAGTTTCTATCTACGCAGCAATTATTTCTTAAAGTGATGAGGAGAAATTCAAGTTCAAACATGCAGAAACTCTGCCAATCACATTAGGATTATGCTCTTATTTTTTATTTTTCTCCTTGATGACTAACAGCTGCCATGTGGGAAACTTGAACATGACAACAGATGCCAACCTCATGTTTAGTAAACACAGTCTTCAAACTTTATTCTTCCAGACAACAACAGACCAGATCCTAAGAGGGAAAACATGAAATCATTAATTCTATGTTAGTTTAACCCATAGATAACACAACCACATAAATCAGGCTTAAATCCATAAATAATTCCTTGCCTTGTCGAGTGTGTGATTTTGTGACAATTTTTTTTTTTCATGACATTTCTGTAAACACTAATTATCACATGCATAGATGCTCCACTGAGCACAGAAGTCCTGCCAAAGCGAGAGTTGAGCTACATGCTGTTCTCGCCATATTGGCTCGATAAGTCAAATACAATAAATGTGCACTCATTCATCTTTATCCGCTTTATGTAACCCGGCAGCAGGGGTAACACTCTCCACAACTGCCACCCAAAACACATTGTACAAGACCGTGTGTCTTCTCATGGGTGGTCATTATCCAAGCACCACTGATTTTAGAAGCCGTGTAGATTTTCATGAATTCCCTCATTTTCATTCTCTTATACATTACTGGATCATGGTTTTCACAATTGACACCCAAATCACACTGCCCTCACAGCTCACCTGCAACCCGGCAGCTGGTGGAATCAAACCCCAAGCCTTGCGGACCAGAGTTTGCTTCCTTAACAGCTTGGCCTAAATATTCATGTTACAAAGATTTTTGACACTAAGTTATTCACTATGTCAGACTACGCTGGACTATCATGTGACATCTTTACATAAATAACAGACTGTGGAGATTATAATGACATCAATCACTGTAACTTACAGTAGAAGCCAAGGTCGACATGGATACGATCACAAATATTGCATCATCACCAGTTGCTGATACATTTATTTGAAAATATTCCTGAATTTTAAGCTCATTTCCCATCTTTCCGAAGTGTGATGGTAAAACTTATGTTCAGGAAGTGGCTTGTGAGGGCAGCAGATGTCTCCATCTTCCCACAGAAGTTTCCACCACTGGCACCCAAATCACACTGCACTGTACTGTAAGCCTACTGGAATAAACTTAATTTCTTTGTTTCTTTTGGAAAACCAGAAACCCACATAATTGACATAAAACTGGTTGTTATTATGTTGTTATAGCAGAAGAAAAAAATATTTTGTTGTCTTATAAGAGAACAAAATACTTCTGAGGACATGAAAAATGTGTTTTATAGACGGCTTCAAAAGTCTTATTCCTCATGCAAGGAAAACATGTTATTTACATCTTGGCTTTGATAAAGTGTTGGTCTGGTCACAGCAGGACATTAAGTTGAGAGGAGAGAATCACAGCCACCCACTCCATTATCTGCTTCTTAAAACAGCACACCTTGTTAATTCACACAACCTGTTGTTTTTATACTAATTCAGTGCTTCTGGCCTTTACATTTGCAACAGGCAGTTTTTTTTGTTTTTTTTTGTTCCAGCTTCTTAAGTTTATGAAACATGCAGCAAATTACACCAAGCTGACTATGGGACTGATTTATACCATGCCTGCTTCAAGGGTTTTTTTTTTTTTCAACTCTAATACTGAGCATTTGATGGGTTGCAACCAAACATAAACTAAGGTTATTATTTTGATAAATACTCTTTTTTTTCCCCATTATTCTCTTGAAAAAAGATATTGTTTATATATTTATATATATATATATATATATATATATATATTGTGATTGTCAGTGCAAAAAGTCTTTTTTTTTTCATGTGAAGGCAACTTGTGATTTAACTGTTTAAAAATGTAAGGAATATAAACCACCTCATGGTAAAAAAAACTAAATGTGTTTTATATTTAACCAAATATGTATTAGGTTTCTTCAATTTGCATTCAGTGATTCAAAAAAGACATTTGGAAAGCATGATTTGCAGCCAGTTTAAAGGGTATTTTCTAAGTCTTTGACGTCTCAGAGGTGGACAGATTACTACATGTTTTCTTCGGTCGCTTTTGACTCATCCATGCAAATGCTATTAAAAAAAAAAAAAGTATTAAACCCATTGTTGTTGTAGGTTGTATTAAGAATGTGATGATGAGTGGGTTCAGGGTGTAGTACAGTATGATGAGTTCAGGCCTCCTGCAGGAAATCCCACACACTCTCACTTCATTAATCTGACTCCATCCCTGTCTGCCTTCCAATCAAATCACCTGAAGAGCCTCCTGACGTCATGAGATGACATGCTGCGAACACTTTAAACTGGCAAAAAAATAAATAAAAAGGCACAGATGCTGGGCTCTGCCTGCGACTGATAGAGTGGAGTGTTATGTGTAGGCATACAGACTTACGTATCAGTCGAGGCATGCACAGTTTCTCAAATCCCTTTTCCTATCATTTTTAATGTATCAACCAAGGCAGCTTTTACCACATCGTTCCAAAAAATGATAAAAAAAAAGAAAAAGATTACAAAAGTGAGTAGAGACAACTCAATTGCTCAGATAAAGCTGTAGAACCATGTGTTCCAATTTTGAATCTTGAATTCCGTCTCCCTTTTTTTTTTAAGCAGCCGTAAAAAAATTTCAATCTGATTTCTGCGTAGAAAAGGCCAAAAAAAAAAATTAAAGAAAGGAAAGCAAGAATTGTGTTTCTCCCCAGAAGCTTTTTCAGACAACGGCGGCTTAAAAACAGTAATTTAAAGTTTAGAGAGGTGTCCTGAGCGTTCAGACAACAGTGTTCCAAAAATCCGGGATGCTGCACATTTCACGGCCTCCAACGGCTTTCCATTATACCTCAGTGAAACGCCACTCGCCGCTGAAAATTACAGGCTGTCCAACTCAACAGAGTTTTATGGTCATTTCAGCCACTCAGCCCCTGGGAAGACGCATAGAAGCCCCCACTGAGGTAGACTTCTTTCATCCAACCTGACACTTTAAACACAGTGATTTGGCTCAGCACTGAGTGCCTGTCCATCCAGCATGGCAGTAATAGAAAACTAATGGCTTTTTATATGGATTCTTATTCCTATCACTTGATGCCCGTGACAAACAATACGACTCAAATCAGATGAGTGTCAGTCTTGGAAACCATTTCCTCACGGAGGAGCAGAGGCAGGAGGGAAAGAAAGGCTTATCAGAGTCTGAACTCCTAAGAGCTTCCCTTCTACATTAAAACCACAGTCTGTTGAGAGTCCTATCTGCTTTAGTGACTTTCCCCTCTACAAATATGAGTTCCACGGATGATGATTTCTGTTAAATGTGAAATTATACTCTTATCTCCCCTTACTCCCATCTTCAGTCTTTACAGGCTTTCGAGGCCGTATCTCTTACTCATCTGTTGAGAACATAACAATAAGCGTCATACAATAGCTGCCAATATAATAGCAGTTACATGAAGCAAATGAGGAAAAACAAAAGATGTTTTCTCTGCTCAGGCTTGTGTCGCTGTCTGCATCTCAGCTTTCATTTCTGTCTTTTCACTTCCTCCGGCTTTATCTCTGCTATTCTTTATTCCGGCTAACGTGCCTACATCTTTTCACCTTGGGTTCTGTATCTTAATTTACCTAAACAATAATAATAAAAAAAAATCTTTTTCGTTGGCGAGCTTTTGTGTTGCATTGCTCACCTGTAGGGGGAGCATGACTTTTGAACCGTCAAATTGCTGAGGTCATCTTGAAGATTTCTCAGAGCAGAGTGCAACAACACTGCAGCTGCTTTCAGTGAGTCAAAATTGGAGGCTCACAGTTACAGTTACACTCTATGACTGAAAACTGAGGTGAGAACTCTCTGAATCAGGGCAGATTCAAACAGTCTGATAAAGATAAAATATATAAATATATAATGAACAGCAACGTTTCCCATTTGTTTCCATGCAAACAACTACACCGAAGCTTATATGTATCTATAGAAATATTTGTCAAAACATCGTTGACCATATTGAACCCTTGGAATTTTAGTTTTTGGCCTACACACTGTATGTATACATCTACACTTTAAAAATCTGGGAGAAACTAAAAAATAAATGAATGACTCATATCTTTTCATATAAATAAATGATTATGTTCATGAACACTCTTGGTTATTTTGAACAGACGTCTATGGGTTTTTCAGACAGCTCCAATAGGCCAGTTCCGGTACTGCAGCCAAAGACTCAGATGGTGCAGAGTCTGTGTTTCTATTTTAGTCTGTCTCTGTTCCTACCTTATGTCTGTGATTTCATCACACTCCACCTCTCATTTATGTATTTCTGTTCTTCCGTTCATTACATTTGTCATTTTCCCTGCCTGGGTCAAATGGAATACCTGACGTAAAGTAGTATTTTCTGTTATTACCCCAGCTTTGACACTTTTGTTTGTTTTGCATCCAGCACCATGACATTTTCAGAAAGCCAGATATCGTTCCAAACACCGACCTTGTGACTGCAGTTCTTTGAAAATATTTTTGATTAACAGCCTACGACATCTGACATTGATCTTTCCTTCCTTGTCCACAACAGCGTTTTTATTAATTCTGTCGACTCCGACGACCTGAATCTCAGGTCCATTCACCTGGACAGAGGACTGTATATTTGTCTGTACTGTCCTTATTGGGATTTCCAGTCAATACTTTAAAAGGGCAATGTAGAAAATGCAAGGCACTAACTATGCTATCACATGACTCAGCCCTCCAGCTGTTCACTCAGCATAGAAATAAAAACCGAAACATCTGGAGACTCAACCTTTCTGTTGTTACTAAAGAACGAATCCAAAGCAGCAGCAGCTCCAGGTCAAGTGTCTGACATTGAGGCTGTAATTTTGTGAATCTGCAATTTTAACTTGCAAATCCATGTATCCATATCCCTTTAAGTCTTTATGTGTTTGTAATTGTTTTTAATCAAACATCGGAATGACTCTGCTCAGAGAGAAGGTCACATCTATTTAATGTCAAATTCAGTGCGATGGAAAGGACATTTGTCCTGAGGTTGAAATTTCCTCTGGACTTTGAGAAGAAAAGTTCAAGGTTGTAAAACAAGTGTGAAAGCAGACAGGAGCTTTCAGCCAGCACCGAGCCTCGGTCTGGACAACAAACTCCTGCTCCACCTTTGTGCTCCGTCATGTTTTACAGAATAGCTGAAGATATTGAGGATATAAATACTTTGTCCAAATACTATATTTCCCTTTTTCTATTAATCATTGCAGCAGTATGCCGCTTACTCTGTGTGAGTGAATCTCAGGGGTAATCAGTTCATAGCTCACGACTGATGTTCCGCACTTAGCGATAGGGTGCAACTGGACTCATCAAACTGTCCGTCGTGTAATATGAAGAAAACTGTACTGACAACTGTTAAAAATGTAAAAATATTATCATGATCCAATAAAGGTTTACAGGACGGTTGTGAGACCAGCCATGATGGATGGATTAGAGACACTAGGAAGAGGTAGAAGACAGGAGACAGAGCTGGAGGTGGAGGAGAGGTGAAAGATGCTGAGATTCTCTTTAGGAGAGACAAGGATGGACATGATCAGGAATGAGGTGATTAGAGGGACAACACAGACAGGAAGGTTTGGATGTGTTCAGGGGAGGGACAGTGGATACATTGGTAGAAGAATGATCCTAAAGATGGAGCTACCAGGTAGGAGACAAAGAGGAGATTATTGGATGCAGTGAGGGAGGATAGTTGGGGTTAGAGTTGAGGGTACAGAGGACGGGGGGACATGAAGTATGCTGATGCGCTGTGACAACCCCTGAAAAAGGGGCAAGCTGAAAGAAGAAGAATATGGTTGTGATCCACTGAGGACGAAGAAGAAAATGGTTGTTGGAGATGTGAAGATGCTCACAGAGACGAGATAATCAATGCTCAGCCGAGAAAAAAACCTATTCACCTGGTCATTTCTGTGATCAGACACGAAAAAAAAAAGGTGTCGACAACAATGTGTATGACAAGAAAATGTCCATATATGTGAAAGAAGTGACAGACTGACAACTGACAGAACTGACATCGCAGGATTTAAAAGATGTTTGATTTTCACACGCTCATCGATCGGTAGTTGGGAGGCAATTGTGAGGCGATAAAAGCTTTTCGTTTGTCCACCTTTGTCCACTGCACGACTTGAGACCAAATTGTATGCTGGCCTAAAAGTAGTCTTAAGGTAATATTTTGGACATGGGATGGAAAATTATTTGAAGAAAATTTAATATCAAAGTGTCCCCTGCGGCTAAAAGTGTTTTGAATCTTGAATAAGTTGGTTCAGTATTGGTGGAGGGTACAATGCTAGGCAAACTAACTGAAATGAAAAGTAAAAAATAAATATCAACTTCAAACACAATATTACACATTTGAAGTCTGCTGATATTAGTGGCATTAACAGAAAACAAAGTTTATTTTGTTGTAGTTAGTTTGTTTGCCTAAGTCTGGTCTTTGGTGAAACAGTTAAAAAAAAGAAGTGTGTTTTTTTTTTTTTTTGTTGTGAGAACTTCAATGAACTTCTTTGATCATTAAAGTCAAGAACACTATAAAGGGTGTTAATGATTTGTCGATCAATTGCTGTTTGAAGTTTTACCTGATTAAAAAGGTATTGTTTAATTGACCAAACCAGTGCGTTCTTCACTCTTCAGGTATGAAGGTCACCTGCTGTGATTTGTACCGGCAGCAAACTTCCTCCAAAGCAATTACAAAAAAGAATGAATGGCTTCACACGCTTTGGATTAAAAAACCTGGATGATTGACTTTAGCCTAAATCTTAAAGACTGAAAATGTCAGCAGGGGATGAATCCATAAATCCCAGTTCTCCTGTAAATATCCCACGTCTGTGGTGAATGTTCAGTCGATACATTTTTCTCACAGGTGATTCAGGTGCCAATTGAGGCATTTATTCATCTAATGGCTGACAAAGTTAAATCTAAATAGCCCTAATATGACATTTATGTGGATAAAGGTGCCTCAGTGGCCAAAGTGTGTAGAGTTGAGATTAAAAAAAAAAAAAAAAAAACATCTCTCTATTGGAACTTCATACTATGATATTAAAGTGATGGGCAAAACTAGGTTTTTACATTAAGTTTTGAAGCATTTTTAGTTGCTTTTAATTCAAAATTGTAAAATTAACAGCAAAAAATCTTACAATATGAGCGCCTCAACAAGTTTCTGCAGTTAAGCTGGGGTTAGTTAGTTAGTTACATAGGTATATGTACAAATATATTACATATATACACAGTTTACTTTTTTTTTGTCATTTCTTGGTTTTAAAAAATAAAGAAAAAATGAATTCATGTAGGAAGTTTAAGAAAAGGTGATCAGACAGTTAAATGTGATGCTTTTAAAATCTGTGCATCACGTTACACTAAGCTCTGAACATCAACATCCCACCACTCCTGGCTGTGACTCTGCGTCCATATACGCCTTTCAATGGAGGTTGCTGTTATTGTCCCACACAGTGTCAGGACCGAAGCCCTTACCCTCCTGCATAACTTCCTCGACAAAACCAGGTGGTTGACCGTGTTCCACCACAGAAACCACATTGTGAAGTACTGTCTCATCTCCACGCTTTAGAACTTTGCTCACACTTTGTTTATGTATTACATAGACATGCTTATACCTGTCAATTGGTGCATGTGGGACACATCTGAGTCATTTCCTGTCATATTGGAGATCGAATACAGGTCCAAATAAATGGGAAATATGAACGACCTCAGAAAAATTTCTGAACAAATCCGATACGGGTCGTTTCAGGGCGCAGTGTGAACCTACTGTAGCCTTAGTCAACACACACAAGGTGCCAACGTGAACTTGTTTCAAAGGTGCACCAGCCAAACAAACAGAAACACAGACCTCTTCGTTTTTCATCCAATCAAATACACTTGTCTTAACACTTACATGATTGCAGAGCTCCTCAAGTTTAAGGGAAAAAAAATGGCCTTTAATGAAGATTTTTTTGTTTGTTTTCTTTGCCTGTAGTAGACCCACAGTATTGGATTGAATCTTGTTACATCTCCGACCTCACCTGCCTTTTTCTCAGCTTTTGTGTCACTGGAAATGGGAATGAATGGGACGTGAACGCGTCGCGCACACAAGACCAACACTGTCTGCTGCTGGATGAGTGGGGTTTTCAAGGCTATCTGGATCTCCATAAATAGACGTCACCTGTCAACTCACTGAATGAACTGGCCCTGAGAGACTTAGCACAATGGAGTGTAAAAAAAGCTACGTCATTATTGCTATTAGTCACTTCTCAAACCATTTGAGAGGTTGAAAAAGGAAGGCGAGACGCTGAAGCTTTCACCAAATCACCTTAAGTAAAGAGACAAGTTTAAAGCAACAATGATGGAGAGCAAAAAGGCAGACTGGCATACTGACACGAAGAAAACCACCAGTGTTGGGCAAGTTACTTTAAAAAAAAGTAACGTATTACTTTACTAGTTACTGCTCTGAAAAAGTAACTTGTTATGTAACAGAATACTAAATTATAAAAGAAAATAATAACTAGTTACTTCACTTTCTTCTTCTCCTTTTGACTTGTATCGTTTTCCAGGGGTTGCCACAGCGAGTCAACAATTTCCCTCTAAACCCGGGCCCAGGTCTCTTGATTGGCTCTCTCTGATTGGCTTAGCCTCTCTCTGATTGGTTTAGCCTGAAATGTTAACTTATGTCAACCAATCATCGCTCCTTTTCAATGCATTGGTTCAGATAGTGGGTATGGCCATCTTTTACTCATGACTGGCAGACAGCAGACAGACTCCACTGACACACAGTCCTGTCTCAGTGGCCGGACGAAACTGTCCATTTTGGACCAAAGATAGTAACAAGTTACGAGTCCCTTTACATCACAGTAACAATAAATGCGTTGCTGAAATGAAAAGGTAACGCGTTACGTTATTAGTTACAGAGAAGAGTAGTTTTGTTGGGCAAGTCCCAACACTGAAAACCACACATCAACCTTCATGAAGATAAGTCCAAAGCCCTATCTCTAATGTGTCCATTAATAATACATACCATACAATTGAAAGGATGAGGCCGGTCGATAATGACCGCAGTTTTCCGCTACGTCACATCTCCGCAGAGATTACAGTTGGGAAAGTAAATGGGCATGAACTAATCCTTGTACTGGAATTAGGCGCACAACTCCTAATTTTTCCGTTCCTGTGTTACACTCTCAGGACTTTCTTTTTTTTAACGCCCTCCTCTAACCCCCATATGCTGCTCTCGTCTGCAGCCAAAGAGTTGAGCACATCCTCCAAAAGCTGGGGCCTGATTAAAGTCGCACACTTGCAGAAAACTGTGCTATGCATGAGGAAAAAGGTCACCGATCCACACATGCTTCGCTTGCAGAACCAGGGCTTTACACTATCAGAGAAGACACTTCACTGTGATAACTTTTATTATTGCACAGACATAAGTAGTCAGAGTATTATCTTCTGCCCAAACTTTAAAAATGTAGGCAGAGAACTTTTGTATCTCTGGATGTTTGTGTCTCTGCATTTCGGTCATGGTGATGAACATTGTTATTGAGGTCCACTGATGGTCAGTGCTTGAACACGATGTTGGACAGTCTCAAGTTACCAACTCGGTGAGAGAGACTCTGCATTAATCCTGACTTTCTTCAATATCATCTCTGGAGATTAAGCTCAAAGCCAGCGTACATGGTGTGATTTCTACCACGATTCTTCAGTTGTACGACGATCTGTGGTCGGGTAAAATTGTTGGCTGGAGTCGTGTGACTCGAGTCCTGCGGTGGACACATTCTTCATTCAACCCACAAATTTTAAACCACTTTTGGGCCAGTGACTCAAACAATTGCTGACCCCTACCGTAGATCTAAGGTTACGACTGACCTAAGGGTGGCGTACACTGCAATTTTGCTTATTTTTTTTGTGGGCCTGATTTTTGGCTTCATTCACCTCACGTTTACCTGCCAACTCATGGTCGATCATGTGGTCAAACAAGAGCGTTGGCTTGAGTTGTGCGTCTCAAATTCTGCAGTAGACACAAGCAGTTATCTTTTTTTTTTTTTGCCAAACATTCTACATCCAACCCACACCAAACAACAAATCGAACTTTAAACCTCTTTTTGGCCGGTTAGTCAAATAATTGTTGTTCCCTAGCACAAGGTCTAACGTTAGCGTACACCCTGCGATATTGCTAAGATTTTCCGTCTGTATGACGATTTGGCCCGATTGTTGGCTTCATTCACCTCACAATTTTTGTTCAAATAAAGATACGCAGGAAAAACACAGGTATATATTTGGAAGCAACATGGCAGAATTGACAGACCAGACTGATCTCGTCTGCCAAGACATTTCCTTGTCCATACACGTTGTCATTGTCATCTTTTCTTTTCTGCTTGATCACAGAATGACATGAATTGTCAGGGAAATAAGTTTTTGTTTTCTGAGCTTTATTCTCAGCGTGTCACGGAGAGAAACGGTGAATGTCTGTGCGTCTCGTCCTTTACCTTCCTAGTGGATCACAACAAATTTTTGTTTATTTTTACATTTGGAGCAACCTCCTCTTCCTTGTCTTTATTTACATCACATGATATCACATTACGATACAATACATTCCGCAGACGCCTTTATCCAAAGCAGTTCCAGCTGCAGGAGTCAGACGTGTCTAAAAGCACAGTTTTCACCCACACAGTGTAAAAGGCCACGATTGGAAAAACTCTTGAGTGTTGACTGGGCTTAATCAGAGACTAAGGGGGACATTAGTCTCAGCACCTAAACCTGATGATCTACTCACAGCTTTGGATTCATTTCCTAGAAGATTCTTGAATCTTGTTATATCTTTTGCAACAAACTCACATTTTTTTTTTTTTTTTTTTTTTTTTTTTTTTTAAAAAAGAGGGGAAAAAAAAACATTATTAAACATCAGAAAGGAACATAAGGTGCAAAGAGGAACAATGAAGGTTGTAAAATTGCTGAACCTGAAAGACATCACTTTGTTGGAATTTGTTTGCTCTAAAAGAATGTTTTAAGATGCCGGCTTACAGCAAAAACATTATTTTAGTTGCTGATCACGGGTCAGCTGGAGCTTCTAGTGTTAAGTACCAGTGCAGATGACAACAGTCGTGTTTCAAGGTTTGATTTACCTCCAATAAAAGTAGTACGGCTTCAATTACCTTCAGTTGAAGCCGTACTACTATAAAAATCTGTGTTTTTTTAGGCTACTGTAAGTGCAAATGTTGCATTCAGGTGTGGGCAGCATAGCTTCTGAGTGTTGTTGATGATGACATGGTGTTGGGACAGTGGTGGCCTAGTGGTTAGGAAAGACTTGAGTCCGGAGGGTCAGGTTAGCATTGAGGTCCATGCAGAAGAAAACACTTTGTTGTGTGCATTGAGGTTGGATCACAATGAGAAGGAGTTTGCGTTACTTCTTCATTCCTTAATCTGACTATTTTACGAGTCAATCATTAAGCCGTTGATTTGCATACTGTGTTTTAACTGCAGATAAAGTGTGAGTCTAATGTGCAGGCTAAACTTTAGAACATCACGTCGCAACTGGACCTGAATGACATCTAGAACTGAGAACTAAGCTAGAAAACTGGTAAAACTCTGTTTCCGCTGCACTACTTAAATGTAAATCTAAGACAGTTGCGAAATTCAGATGGTTGAGACCCACATGCCTTCTGGGATGTGACCTAAATGTATATCAGTGTATACGATGGTCCGTCTCCAGGATCTGCTCTTGGATCTGTACCAGTAACTTGAGATTGGTCCTCACTCCTCCCCGTGGCTTCTAACAGCTAAAGTGGTCCAGGATGGATGGAAACCTATTTAGGACTTGGCAGGACGTTCAGTCCCTTAAAAAAAAAAAAAACTTTCAATAAGTTAAATCGACAAACAAGGTAAAAATAGATCCAGAACTATGCTAATGAGTCAACACTTTTATTATAAGAGTAAATCCAATGATTATGTGTAGAGGCCTGAGGTGTTTCTGTTGCATTTTCCTGTCGTTTATTTCACACATGATCCACTTAACTGCACTAATCACAGTCTGCAGAGCATTTTAGTGTTTCTCACCTAATTGTTTTGGTATAACAGCCACAACTTTACTGTTGCTAGTTCATCTTTTACTCGTCTCCGCAGAAAAGTAAAAAATATGTCAATTTTATGCAGCATGAAATAACAGGAAGAAGGAAGATGAGAACATTAAATTAAACCCTGTAAAAAGTTTGATGTGTTTGGCTGTTTGCATTTGCCGTCCTGCAAAAAACATTATGTATTTATTTTCTGACGACCTCCCGCATAATGCACGCTGACAGAACTTTTCTTATCTGAGTTTCTCATTTGAGTTTCAGAACATTCTAGATAAGTAGCGGTCTGTGTGAAAAGATAGTCAAAGTGGAATTAGTAGCTGGAGAATTGTTGGGCATTACCGGAAATGTCGAATTTCTTTTAAATAATGCAAACTAAAGTCCAATCTGTGGTTTGGGAATTCATTCAAACCTTATTCTGAACTTCCGTCCGGAATAGAAAATTGTTTACACTTAAAATGAATGGATTATTCAAATAAATTGATTTGTAATTTGCAACAGCTGAAATCTGGAAACAAACCTTTGACACCTGTTGCCTGGTAACCTCCGTGTCACAGTTGATGAGCCATAACTTTGTGCAACATATTGTAGAATGTTGCTCTGAGCCCTTGACTGACCTGTGTTTCTCTGCTCTTGCATTAGCATCAGGATTCTCAATGTGTTGCGGGCATTCCTGGGGCTATGGGAGTGGAGACAGGTTTATTTTTTTGTTTTTTTCTGAAGATGTAAGAAATCTGGGCTGCAAAACAGGTTGCAAATCCCCGAAAGTTTAGGAACCACATTATCAGCACATAAATAAAGATTTTTGTTTAGCTTCAAAATTCTTATTCATTAGTCTTTAACTTTGTGTCCCATAGAGTTCTTTTGTAACCGTGAAACACAGCTGTCTGTAGACAAACTAAACAAGCCGTGACAATATCAATCAGGTTTACTTACAAAAAACATAATACACAGAATTGTCACCAAAAATATGCGGCTGAAAAACCTTCATCAGGAAACAAAGCAGTAGAAATGATCCATATGGGAACATATTTAAGTTTACAACCAATGTGCACAAAAGTTGGGAATATCTTGACATTGTATGTATGTATGCACTGTCACTGCTGTGATTTGACTTTAATTTAAGTTGTCTCATAGCTGTTGGTACAGAGATTTATTTTTGTGTTTCAGTTTTCCACCTCCATCCATCCATTTTTTCATACCAGGTTGCGGAGCAGCAGTCTCCACAACTGCCACCCACAGCACATGGCACTACACATACCTCCCTGCAGGCGGTGAGTCCACTGGAAGTCAACCGCCCAACCAGGATTTGGATTTGCCCATGAGGTGAACGCTGGACTATCAGACAAAGAGGGAAACATTGCCTCTGGGCCAAAGTGAAGGCTCAATTTTTGATTTATTTTTGATTTTTTTTGGTTTGTCACTCGCTATAACCTCACTTGGAGAGTGTGTCTCCACATCAGTACAAGTAATGCTTTATGCACCAGCTGCCAGGCATGGCACCGCACAGACTCATCTTAGTTCCAGTGGGATCACCACCCACAGCAAAGCTCACTGTATGGTGCAGTGTGATTTGGGTGGCGGTCGTGGAAACGGTTGGCCCTATGACACGGCAACGAGGATAAAGATGAATGAATATTAATATCATAGTAGTATCAAGTTAAAAACAAAACTTATATCTAAACAAAGGTATTGTAACATAATATTTTTCTTTTTCGTCTTTGTCTAGGTAACTGGTAAATCATTCACTGTTTTTTTTGTTTGGCTCTTTTTATATTTATGTGTATTGGGGAGAGTCCCGTGCATGTGCTGTGTCATCACTCAGTATAAAACACTGAGCTAAACTTAAAATAAAAAAAAAAAGTGAAACAAAAACTTTTGACAAAGTGCAATCGGATTCCAATTTCTTTGAGCTGTGCCTCAGAAGTTACAGTGTAATTCCAGATGGGTCATTCCATCTCCCTGCACTGTTGGCTGTCTGTGAATATAAGGAAGTGTGTGTGTGTGTGTGTGTGTGTGTGTGTGTGTGTGTGTCTGAACAAGGAACCATTCTGTGAGTTTTCTATAAGCAAAGTCAGTGGGGTTCAGTACACCTCCTAAACTGGGTCAGGTTATCAGTACATTGAGTGATTGTCTCTCAGCTGGCACTTTGAAAACCAGTGGCTCAAGAACTCAATCAAAGAGCACCCAGTGAGTCTGGAGAGCAGGGGATATAAATCAAAGATAGAAATGTTCCATCGATCCCCCGGACAATCAATATGTTGCATGTACTGTGTACAACTCAATGCATTTGGGGTTCGGCTTCAGTGAGCTGATGCTGAGGGACCTGATAGTAAAGTGGAGAAGAAAGACAGAAGAAAAGAGGGAGTGAATGAGTGACTCAATGTTTTGATGTTCATTCATTTAAAAAAAAAAGAGAAGCCACATTGAGATGGTTTGGACATTTTCAGAGAAGGGACAGTGGATACATTGGTAGACGAATGATCCCAGAAATGGAGCTACCAGGTAGGAGACAAAGAGGAGATTGATGGATGTAGAGAAGAAGGAGTTAGAAGATACAGAGTCCAGGGTGAGATGCAAAACATTTATTCGTCATGGCAACCCCTGAAAAAGGGAAGAAAAGCTGAAATGAAACCATGATTTCCTTCGGCCTTTGTCTGCAATGCCAGCAATGACCTTATCCACAGTGTAGAAAAGGCTCAAAGCCTTTTAGCTTTTATGTGTGACATTTACATGTCATTTATCTTCGTTCACAAAGATTCCCAATCTATCTACCCCTCACTCTGTCGCAAATTTTACAACCCACTGTGGCCCAGAAGTTGCAATATTTGCCCACTCTTGTTCTAATAGGTTGAAATTGTGACTCTTTGTTGAATGTCCCAGAACCTTTTATTATTGTATTGCTGGTCAGTCTGCATCAAACTACTTTTGTGATTCCAAAAGTTTGATATCCCTTAGTCTATGGCAGACCTGAGAAAACTAAGGCCCGCGGACCGGATTCGGCCCGCTTGGAGTTTTAATCCAGTCCGCCCAACTTTTCCAAATTATGCTTTTAATTTATATTATTGTTATCCTTCTGCCTTTTTTCCTGCAAAGTCAGCATTTCCCCAATAGACAGTGTTGAAGACACTTAAAGCATTTGAACATTTTTTCCATTATTCAATACTTTACTTATAATTTGTCACAGTTCATGCAAATACTCAATCTTTCTGATCCTGATCTGGCCCATGACTCCAATTTTAGAACCACCTGTGGCCCATGACTCAAAATAATTGCCCAGGCCTGGTCTATGGGATGGATAGAGTAGAGGGCTATGCAGTAGATACAGCCGTACCACTAGGGGGAGCCATATTGCTGATGGGGTCACGCATGTGAATGCTTGGTTTAAACTTTTTTCTTTTTTTTTTCAGTTGGGTTCATCACAAAATAATGTTGGTCTTAACAAGGTCCTCTAATTTTACACCTCACATGTATATACTGCACGTACAAAAAAAAACAATACTCGAAACAGCACATCCAAGTATAGACTTGTGCCATTGCTTGGGTACAGCGGTCCCAAATGAACAAGTGCTGGATGTATTGGAAAGGTGGTGTAAACAGGGTGGTGATGTTCAGCCGGAACGGAGTGGACACTGGCTTGTCTGTATCTCTATGTTTGAACAGGATTAAGGGGGGAAATAACACAATAACCGCTGCAGGAGTGCAACCAGGAGTAAGGAACGAGAGGTGCTTCATTTAATGGTTGTTCTTTGTCCAACTACAGTCCCTAGATCTCCTGAGCATGTCAACAACGGCCTCCACAGAGACTAAAAGCAAAATAAAATCTTCCGCCGCAATATGCCACCGCAGTCCGGGCCAAAATAATATTTTTGAACCCCTTTCCAGTATTTATTTCTGTTTGATTGCTCTCTGGAAATCCACCTGTAAAAGTCTGAACAGTTTCCCAGAGTGAGATAGCTGCCAAACTGGCATCAGATTGGAAGATTCAAGGTTCCTCATTTTGAGAGCGTTT
The DNA here is from genome assembly GCA_016785265.1 of Paraplagusia blochii. NCBI lineage: Eukaryota > Metazoa > Chordata > Actinopteri > Pleuronectiformes > Cynoglossidae > Paraplagusia > Paraplagusia blochii. Next base: position 246,793 of record JAFBJS010000522.1, on the reverse strand, counting down.
TTTTTTTTTACCGCAAAGCAATGAACTTGTGAAGTTTTGACATCTGAAACACCAAGCTCCATTTGCTGATAAGTTGCAGAGTAAGTAGTAAAGTATAAAGTACTAAGTATATTAAAACAAACTTTCAGTGTGTTTTCTCTGAACAACTTTAACATTTGGGAAATCAGTATACTAATTATCAGTGATATCTAAGTGGTCTCTTGGCCATTGCTGTTGCTCAATATTCTGAGGTCATTGTTAGGCGGACAGCTGGACTGCAGGCAGGCCAGTTCACACAGGCTGTGTACGAGCTGAAACTGTACTCTGTGCCGATTGCTGTGACTGGACGTTTTGAAAATTGGCTTTTTCTACTCATTTTCAATTAGTATGAAAATTAGTACAACAAAACGCAAAGGTTTAGCACATATGATATCTGTCTGTGAGGATTCTCATTCATCCAGGTATCCAAAAAAGCTGTAAGCAACTGCACTTCTTCTTGGAGTTGAGGTTTCATTCCTCGTCTGAAGAACTTCATCAGTTTCCAGTTGATGTAAGAGGTTTAATAGTTGTTTCAACTTACGGTATTTTCACGACTATAAGGAGCAGCGTTCTAAAAGTCACAATCTCAGTTTAGTGTGTCATTACTGTATTTAACACAAACATAAGGCACAACTGATCATAGGGCGTTGGTTTATATACAATCCACGCCCACACTTCCCCCGTTAACATTCTCATGGTGGCAACAACAACACACATAGGGGGCACTGCACTATAGGGCAGATATAAGACTTTTATGTCGTGAAAATACGGTAGTTGCAAACAAAATGTTTTATTGCCAAGAAGTAAAGCATCAGACCAGGCAACAGGTCTGCCTGAAGGAAACCTGGCCAATGTGAATCTTCTCCTGAACCTCCACAGATCTCCTCTTTTTGGTGTTCCCTTAGCTTCAACATTACACAACGGTGTATCACAGTCCCAGTGATGTCCCTACAAGGTTGCACGGTAGACATTTTTGAAACCACCCTAATTATTTAAACAATATGACCAATAAAAGCATTTTTTTTTTTCGTTTAGTTAATGTCTTGGCTCAGAGGAAACACATGAAAACATGTGAACACCTATTTGCTTCAGATGCTACAGAAGGAAGACCAACAGTTATACTTCTCTCGACCATGAGTGTGACTGAAACATCTCCCATTCACACCTTGACATGTGACACGCTCTGTGCTCATTGCCTATAGGAGCAGTTTCTGTCTCAAACGTGTGACCAAAAGGACTTTTTGAACATTTGTCCAGTAGAGAAGGGACTGGTCAGAGGAGTAGAACTACTAGAGTTCCCTCTGACATCAACCAGGAACTGAGGAAGTTCATCACAACATCATTGTCCAACTCCAAGGAGAAGTTTGCATGACATTAACTAAACTTTTTGGACATTTTGGAGCTGGTTCTGATTCTGGTTCCTTTAACACAACTTATAGCAGTGTTTTCAACACATCAGACCTGCGTAAATGTATTACTATAAACCATTTTCAATGTTGTCTGCTGTCAGATCTACTCTAAAACAAATCCTCCTAAATATTCTTAATTTTAAACCAATTTGATTTGATTTTAAATCTTTTAAATCTGACAAACCCAATCTAGTAACCGAATGCAATTTCGTTGTAACTTGTTACAATGACAAATAAACTTCAACAACTTCAACTTCAACTAACCTCTTTTTATCCCCATTAGGATGTAAATATTATGACATCCAACATGTGATTAATAATAGGAAAAGGAAGGAACTTTTAATAATAATTTTATCTTTTGAACTGTTTTATTTACAGAGCAAACATGAAGACTTGAAATACATCCTGTAAGCAGCACTGTTTTATCTGAAATAGTCATGATAAGATCCAATCAGGCTTTATAATGATTTATGGTGATGTATCTTCAGCTAAACTGGGAATAATCTGACTGACACATTAAATCCACTGACAGCCTTTATTCACTTTTTTTTTTAAAGTCGAAAATTCTGTAAAAAAGTTATAAGAAAAACTGTTTCAAACTCGAGCTTTTATCGCTTAAAAATCGTATCATCTGCAAATAATGCAAACCTGCTGACTCCACTATTTTTTTTTTATTCCAGAAAAGATATTGTGAGGAAGAGAGAGGCAGAGGAGCTGAGCTGCTGTTTGAGATGATCAACAAAATCTACAGATCCATAGCTGTGTGACCAAACCACTGACCTCCAACCTGCTGCAGTAGCTTTACAGCCTCAATCGATTCTGTGACCATTCCTCCCTCTCCTCCCGCTCGCTGTCTCATTATCTCTCCCGCCTCCTCTTATTCACTCCTCCTCCTCCCCCTTCTCTTCTCTTAGCTTGTCCCTTGTGTTACAATGAAATAGGTTTTGGAATCGCTGTGAATCCTTGTGTTCGGAGTAAGACAGTCATCCTACAGGGAGAAGGGCCTGTTGTTGAATGAGCTTCTTCTGCTTTTATCATCCAAGAGACGGGAGGGGACGGTGTCCTCTCGTGCAGTGCTTAAATATGCACTGAGTTATGTGTGTAAAAGAAGTTCCAGGTGTTATTGCGTTATTTTCGTTTCCTGTCCGGCGTTATCACCGCGTTTGCACAAAAGAAAGTCCTAATGTGAGGACTTTGTCGCCATTAGCATGACAAATGAGCCCAGATCCAATTTGTTTCTTTAGCGTACTGAAGGTGCAAATCAAATCACGAGAACAATGCGCCGCTGACGGCAATATCTCAAAAATTATCAGATGGAATAAATTAAGAAATCAGTGTTTCCGGCGGCCGTGTGAAACAGTGAAATTACCCGGAGACTGATAAAGGACGAAAAAGACAAGGATATTTCATGTCCTCGTGGTAGACGCCTCATAGAGGGAAAAAAAAAATTACAGGGACGCTCTGCGACCAGCACGCTGCTTACTTTAATTAACTGAAAGTCACACAGTTTCCCGTGTGTCGGCGCTCATTCATTACAGGAGGACGCAGGACCGAGGAAGTCAAACGGAGGATTTTTTCGAGTCTCCAACACGCGCACAGGGGCTGTTTGTGTCTGCAGCTGCTTAATGGTTTTCGGTCCATCTGTGCACGCCGGCCGGCTTGTGTCCATACTGTACGTGTGCATGTTCCCGCCGAGCTGTTGACCTCAGTGGGGTGGTACAAAGCCGCAGATAATGAGCTTTAACGTTGTATTTCATCAGGAGGAGCAGTGCAGACACCTGAGGGCCTAAAGGTGACTGAAAGAAACTCGGCCTGAAAACAGATTACACAGCGCAGGCATGCAGGTAATTATCAAGGCAACCATAAATCGGTGGAGAGGCAATAGTTTCCTTACTGTAGCAGCGCAGAGGCTGGATTTAGTGTTTATAGGGAGAGTTTGGTTTTCAGCCCTGGATAAATGTGAAGGGGCCAGAAATATGAGCCCAGGCTGTGTATATATTCACAATTTATTCATCGCATTTCCTCGAGTTAAAAAAAAAAAATACAACAACTGGTGAATACTTATTAAACTGGCTGACCTGTTCATTTTCAGGTCTGGTGAGAATAATTCACCTTCATACGTGTCTTCATGATTGATTTTTGGACTTTGAAGATTTCTGTATGCCCAAACCTTGTTAATCTACTTAAAATAAACTAAAGAAATATTATTTTTATTACAACTTAATTAGATTGTCATAAAGTCTACAATACATAAGAATTAAGGGAAAATTACTTAAGTTATTAATTCTTTAGTCGCCATTAATACAGGGTGAAACACTGCTGGAAGCCAAATACAAACTTGGGATTTAATTTGAACTCTGTTAGGTCAAAGTTACTTAAATGTATTTAACGGCAGTTGATCCATCAAATTAAAAAAAATAAATACACCAGGGCCTGGAACCTCTTTTCGCCATAATTCCCACCAGAAACTGTGTTGTAATGTTTCTACTTTTGGGTTCCACCATTAACGTTCTAGCACCGGTTGGAACAAAAAAAGATTGTTCCTGAATTGGTTAATTATGTTATCGGGTTTAACAACAGGTAAGTATAAATACACACACACACACACACACACACACACACACAAGTTGTGTTTAGACTTGTTTGTTGCCGGGTTAAACAAAAAATGTTATCACGAGGGATTCTAAGAATATCTTAACATCCGCATCTTGCAACACGAGATGTGGCAAATATATGTAGAATTATTTTGGATGTGCTGTTTAGTCTAACTAGACAAGTTATTTATATATATATATATATTAATAGCATGCACAAATATATTGACATTGTGTCTAACTATAATTTTCCACTCTCTCCACTCAGTGAACGCCACAGGAACTCAACCTCATCAGGTCATTGTAGGCGACCATAGACTAGACTAGCAGACCAATGACTTTGACTGTGGGCTACACCAGATTTTTAAAGAACAAAATTTCAAAAATGTTAACTGGTAACCATTATTATTATTAAAAAAAACATTTCTGATTCGGTAAAAAATAGCCAAAAGTTTCCAGCTTTGATTCTCATTCCTTGAACTTGACTCCAAAAGCCCGTCTTTAGACTCTCATTGTATGCAAGTTACCTACAGTGGGTAACTAGTGTTAGTAAGTTAGTAAGTAAGTCGACACCTGTCAGGATTTACTGTGTAACAAACTTGTCTTTGGAGTTTCATCTGTGCCTATGTGATGAAGCTCTATGGCAACTTACTTACCTCCAGTTGTAACATTTTGTTGAGTAAATGGACGTTTTACTGTGAAATATTTACATAATACGTACAGGGTACATTTTATATATTTGGAATTCACTCCACTGAGTTTCGGGGAGAACAGATAAAATCATTATTGCGCAGCTGACATCCAGTAGTGGTTCTTTGCAACATCACACACAGCTGGATCATCCATTGCCTGGGTGGAAGTCTGTTCCCTTAGTAGAAAATTGTACTATTACCACCTCCAAAGAGCCATTATTGGTCTTCACTGACTTGTATCTTGTGCCTAATCATCTATTACAGTGAGAAATTAAAGCGAAGCCAGACAACATCGCCTACTGATGCTCTCACATCGAGAGAAATATTTTTAGCAGCGAGCTTTCAAGGGTCAGGCACTTGGTCGAACACCATTACGTTCATAAATGAGCTTTTAAATGCTTGGAATTATTTAAATGTCTCATAATATGCACTATTAGATTAACGGACGCGGAGGCTGTGCCCTCTGAGCGGTCAGACGGGGCGCTCTCTCTCTCCAGGGCCTGACATGGAACATGAATCTCTGAGGTAAAAAGATCTTGACAAGCCGATGCGACAGTGTGCGACCGCTGTGTTTCACCTGCTCTCAGCAGCTCTAACACAAGCAAACATGTCACAGCTGGGTAAGTGTGAATTGAATCTGGCCGCCAGAATCCAATAGAGGGCCCCCAACAGCCAAAGTGATCCACTAATGTTTTGTTCAGCTTAATTGAGCGTTGTCTCTTCAACTTAGCCTCGCATCTTCATCCTGCCTCTAATAGCCACAGCTTCCCTGAAACTCTAATTACTTTGCTGGCGAAGTTACAACGCAGAAATAAAAACTTTATGACGCCATGGGAGCAGCTCCCTGCCATCAAACACGCCAACTCTCTTCTGATGCACAGATTCAATTTCCTTTTCCTCATTCTCCACGAACGGGGTGAGGATGAAGAATCCTCAGATGTGTTTGGCAGGCGATCAAGTCACGGCACAAAACGTCTGCCAATCAAACTAATAAAACTGACATGAAGACACATTGGAAATCAATAAAACGCTGCAAAAAAAAAAACACAGCACGAGACACCGCCGTCTTTACATTACCTGCAGAGTGTGTCCTGGCGGCAGACTTTCCGTAGCTCCAGACAGTTGGGTTTTTCCTCTTCTATGTAAGAGCAGTCGGGGACGATTGTCTGCCTGCGACGTTCAGCGCAGCCTTCAGTCTGGCAGGGGCAGAAGAGCAGACGGTGGCTGAACTCGGTGTTCACACGGTCCAGGAACGTTCTCAGGGCTCTGTGGCACCGTTTCTTGCTGCACGTATCTCCCTTGCTGCAGGTGGCGATGTAGCTGGAGCGCTGCTTTTTGCAGTTGTTGTTCAGGTTGCAGGCTTTGGCCGCATCCAGACAAGGGTTGCAGTTTTTCTCAGCGTCAGGACACTGGAAACCTTTGGGTGCAACTGTTAGCATCCCTGAAAGAGGACAGGAAGCGAGACACATTAGTTATGCATTAGCAAAGAGCCAAAGAGGCCACATAAAATAAGATGGGACAAAGGTACTGGTACTACATGGGACAGCTTCAACACTTTATCACATAGTTTTAGGGGAGGTGGCTTAAAATCTTTCGGGTCGGGATTGTACCTACACAAAATGTTATCTTTTGACATGGGGACCGGACGTTTTTCGTCATGATTTTGTTTTATAAATCCGTCTGCATACCTTTTGCTGCAGCTAGCCCAGAGAAGCTGTCCATATTGTAGCTTCTAAGCTGATAAATGTAGTTACACCATCATGTGATTAAAATCTGCATTGTAATCGAGCATCCTATGAATAACATCTGGTTGTTAGCTGCACTCAAGATGAAGCTGGCAGGCCAAATTAGGGCCACTGCCCTATGGTTAAGAAACATCATTGAAGTACTCGCCTGTTGATGACGGATTAATAATGGTATAATGTCCTTAATATACTATTTTACATCTATATTACACTTGTGGTGTAACAGAGGATAGAATAAATGGACAGTATTCAAGTAAAGTTTTTTGCCTCCTTGAAAATAGAAAATAATAAAAAATGCATCATCTTGCCTGGCAACCTAACATCCTGGTACCATGTACATACTGTACACTGTCTGTACTTTATTTTTGTATTTTAGGGCAAGCATGACAAAAGCATAAAAAAATCGTTTTTTTTAACTCAATATAACTCTGCCCATTTTCACAGTTTACATTGGATTTAGCTGCAGTGTGATCAACAACAGCAACAACAAAAAAAAACAATAATCCCTCAGTCTGCTATCTTCAGGGACTTCATTGCAAATGTGGACTTGGACTCTTAAGGAGACGCTTCAATATCATCTCTGCTTCTCGGTTTCTCCGGCAAACGCAGCGCCACTGGAGAGACGCCTGCAGCTAGTTCCAATCCACTCTAACTGAATAATTGATTCAGTCTGTTTCGGAGCCTATGTGAAATATGAATGAACGAAGCAATATTTCCAAACTGCCTGTGAATAAATTATTAATTTCCAGGTAACATTAAGCTGCAATTAAAATCACATCATATAGTAATGGTACTACAAGATGTAGGCTACAGTGTAAGCTGTAAATGATAATATTTCATTCATTAATTGCAGCGTTATTTTTCTTTTTTTTTTCTTTTTTTGGGGGGGTTTCTCATTAGAAAAGGGGTAAGCTAATTTTAATGAGTCTTCAAATAATTTAAAGGCAACAGAAGTCCTTCGAAGAAATACTGATTAGACAGCACATAGATGGGATTGCTAGTCAGCAGAAAAAAAAAAAAACGCTAAATACTGTATCATCTGCTCCAAACATGTTCCACTCAAGGACAAAGCAGAAAACTTTAAGTACGTGATTAACGTCCTACAATTTTTCCGCCGTAATCACAAAAAAGGAAACGTCACGATAAACTCCACTGTCTGTATATGAGACCGTTGAAAATCCAGTGAACTTTTTTTGCAGGGTTCTCATATACTTCTATAGTGACAGTGCAAGAAAAATCTAAATTTTTCTGAGATATGCCAGTAATAAAAACAGACTCGTGTTCTCTTGAGGTGCCCCTCTCTTGAATTCCGGCTATATTAGCGAAGTTAACCTCCGTAGCCTGTAGATAATGATATTTCAGAGGTCGCAGCCACGTGGTGACACTCTGAGAAATTCATCTCTTATTCAACAGAACCAATCTCACAGTGTGTCTATCAGACAGCCCAGAACAAGAAGAAGTCCATTTATTTTAGGGGAACGAAGGTCTGCTGGTTTCACTGCTCTCTCTCCAAATGGTACATTGCCCCTTATCAATCCTAGAAATGGGGATGCATAGAAGACATCACATTGCAACCCCTCCCCAAAATTAATGATTTTGTGGCTTCAGATCACATCAGATAAAACAAAAGTCACTGCCGCTGAACAATAGCAGAGGTTTAATATCAGAAGCTCATCGCACAGGAAAAAAAAAAAAAAAAAAAAACACTCAATCTAGATTCCAGGAGGTGCCGCTGGAGATGCATCAAGGTTAAATGTGGCAGTGGTTCTAACAAACAAACAGTTTGTCAGGAGGCTTGTTCATGGTTGGACAGATGTAGGCACATGCACGTGTCCCCAGGGAGAAATACCTCTGGATTAAAACCATGGCAGAAATTTATGACTTTAATTGCCTTTATCTAAAAGGAAAATCAGTGTATTATTAAATCAAACACACACACGATAACCGATGCCTGGGAGCACTGTATACTCTGTATTGTTGTAAATAACAAAATTGCAGTATAATTTTACTTTTACCTCTTTTGATGTACCAATAACAGACATCAATAACACACTCCAAAAAAAAAAGCAGTAGGAAAATGACAAATCGCACTGTTGAACAAAGTTGGTACACTTTGTACTTTGCATATTTACAAAAGTATGTGCACTGTCAGCAAAGGCAAGATTTGTCTCGCAATAACTTCTTACGCATTTTTCTGTGGAAGGTAATGTTATTTGTGGAAGGTAAAGATTTATAATAAAATATCCACCAAACCAAAAGCACCGTCCTGACACGACATAACTTCTTGTTGGGTGGTGGCAGCTGCCCCTGTGACTTTACAACAGACAAGCGAATGAGGCTGAATGAATGAATGAGCGTCGGGACGGTGCTATGATCAAAATCACCTTAGTGGCAACCTGGCAGCTGGTGGATTAGAACCTGGATGTCCCATGTCCACCACTGCCACCCCTCACTTCCATTTATTTATTGTTATTTTTATTACAGGGTTCGGGGTTCATAACTTTGTGTTAAGGCTTACAAGGGTAATTTTCTGAATAAAGTTTGTTTAAGCAATTAAAAAGGGAACTCCTTTAGTTGAATTAAAAAAAAAGTCACATAATTCTAAAAAAAAAAAAAACAAAGATATATTTTCCACCTGTTCCTGTGAGAACTCCTTTATAGTAGAATTCTGGTTAATGTTTCTCAGCAGCCGTTCAAAAGCTGCTTCTTGTCTTAACTAAGACGTCAACTTAATTCATTCCAAGAGTTCTTTCATTTTAGGGAAAGAGAATAAAATTTGATGTTATTCTGAAAAATTAATGAATAGTTCTCAACTGAAGTTTAGTTAAAAAGAGAATGTTTGCTCAGACTCTAAAATGATTTATTTTTCACATATTGAAAAGACTAAAATTATTATTTTTTAAGAGCTTTAAGATATAATGTGAGATATATTGAAACATGGTATTCTTAGCCTAGCCATTGAGGATAGGGACTTTGGTCCCCAAGGAATTTCAGTCACAGTATGGTGCAGTGTGATTTGGGTGGCAGTTGTGAAGACTGTTGGCCATGCATAACTGGTAATGGATGTTATGGTTAATATCATTTTCACTTTCTCAGATTAGGCAGGGTCAGTGCCTAATCTGATGCCTTGTGTAGTTATGACCAACCATGTGTAAAAATGTATGGTTCCATTTTCAGCGTTCCTTGTGTTTTTGCCTTTCTAAATGTTAGTTCAGGAACACTGACCATATTTGTTGTGATATATTCAGTCTAAGTTTTTCTAACTTCCCCAAACAGGTTTTAAGACAGCTCCGTCAGATGGGAGCAGCTTAGTTTATGTGCAATTATGTCCGGGAATCAAGAGAAGGAGTTGATTTTGTGACTGGGCATGAAGAGCCCTAACAGGGGCCAAAGTTTCACTCAAGGCTGCCAAGCTTGGCTGGAGCGGGCCTGTAGTGAAGAGGTACAGTCCAGCTGGTAGAGAGGTTAGCAGGGCGGTTGTCCAGTGGTTCAGCCTACATTACATTGATGGATTGCAGCTCCTAAATCTCCACTGGCCATCTGTAGACTCTAATGTGGGCCACTGGGGGGTCCGGGATGAAAGGAAAATAGGAAAAGGATGAGCTACTAAGATTTATCCAACCTAGTAGAGCTGAATCTGTCTTTTTTTTTTTTTTTTTTCATTTTACCCCCTTTTTTGTGACTGCATTGACGGATGAGTTTTTACTGCTTCTGATTGGGGAGCTGTGATTGAATTTGGTGCTCAACCCACAAAGATGTCCTGCAGAGAACATAAGACACAAAGCCCACTTGATGGCTCAGACGTGTTCGCACACAAACAAGTGGGATATCGGGCGCAGGGCGAAGAAAGTGAAGAAGTTGAGATAAGAGTTGGAAATGTGCCGTGTTGCAATGCCCAGTTATAATTGATTTTCCAAGTGCATCGCGTTGGTGCATAGATATTCTGCTATAATGTGAAGAGAAAGCGAGCAGATAAGCCAATAGCAGAAAGAAAGGATCACACTTTAAGATGACAGGTTGATTACAGCAGGCGATGGCGGCAGATAGAGACGCAGTGAGAGGACACTGAGTAACTCGTTGGACTGACGCTATGCAAGGACGTGTTGGGGAGACTTCAATTAATTGGAACTAATTCTGCAAAGACACTTAGAATAATTAACCCAGTTCATCAGAGCGCAATCAACAACATCACAATGGCCTCCACATATCTATTAACTTACCTTGCTGCCTGGCCCGCTGTTCATTAATTAGGAGTTGCAAGGTATATAGACAGGCAGGACGTACAGACAGATGGCTGAGTGGGTGCATTGATTGATTCATGGATGCTACAAATACGGAGTGATCATTGTCAACAAATGCAGAGGAAGTCAAACATAATGTCTTTTCCCCCCTCTGTCTCTGTCTCTGCTTCTGCAACCCTGCGTCTGGTGAATAAAAAACCCTTTGCAGACGCGTTTCACATTACAACAAATTCGGGCGAATGCAACACATGAATCCACATCAGAACATCAAACTGTCTCATGTTGTTTACTCGCCGGTGCCTCCGGGGCGCATGGGAAAAAAGTGGCCTCGTAAACATTTGGTTGATGTTCACAACAGTTAAGGCACTGTCACTGCTTTGGGGTGATCCTGCCGTTTGACTGTAAATAGGCTTTTAATAGGCCTCTCCAGTCTATAGGCCTCATAAATTAGACCCCACTGATGGCGTTGCAGTGAAAATAACCATCCATTCTCAACGCACGTGTAGCGCTGCACACACGAAAAAAAGGTGTCGGGCGGGGTGGAGGCACGGGAATAGAGGGGAAGTAATGGGAGCGCATGGGAACATTTGAGATGAGGAGCAAATCTAGGAAGACAGATGGAGAGTTATCATGGACCTGCTCTGATGGGGATAAAAGTGTCACATGGATTTGATGGAGAGGAAGTTAAGAAGACAAAACGAGAGGTCTGTGATGTAGAAAGAAAAACACCAGGTTAAAAATGTCCATATGTTGGTTCTGATTCCATATCTCCAAGTACGTGATCCTACACCCTGCTGTATAATTGCTCTCCGTCATCCTAATTTGAATTCTGCATTTCATATATCATTCCGTACTCCAGGGACTCAAGCGCTGCAGAGGAGAGTTCAGGGCAGGTTAGGACGAGGCCCTTGGCTACGGGTATGTTCTCCGTAATTAGGAAAGGCGCCAAAGTTTGGATTTAATACGGCCCTTGGTGAGTATGTGAGTGCTTGTTAGGGAAGTCTTTAACTCGGGCCCCGAGGAACGTGTCAAGCATTTCCGTGTCAAAGGGCTCATCAGTCATTAGCACAACACTCAGTGTCAGTGCAAGGGGTTTCAGACAGGAGGAGAAGGGTAAGCTAGTGCCTTGGGGTGCACGGGTTGTGCAGATGTCATCAGGGAAGAAGTTCATGAAGTCTTCTGTTTCTACAATTCAATTGAATTTTACCTCAGAGCATGAATAAGTCACTGAATAAAATCAGCAGAACAGAGCAGACGCGAGAGAAAAAGACAGTAAAAGTATTCTTTGGTGGATTATTGGCTTCCAGTGGACTCACCAGCTGCAGGGAGGTATGGTGTGGTGCGGGGCAGTGGAGGAGACTGTTGCCCCCGCAACCTAGGAACACTTACGTGATAATGGATGGAATATCAAATTGTCAACTGTTCTTAGCACATAGGTACTATATTTTCCTGGACTATAAGTCGCACTTTTTTTCATTCTTTGGGTGGGTTTTTGACTTGTACCGACACGACTTGTCGACTGTTGTTTGATTCAAACTTGTTAGATAAGTGCTGACTACACAGGGGGAGGTTGTTAAGTGGGCTGTAAACAACGGCCCTCGCTGCTAAAAACCCCGCAAAATGGAATCTGGAGCTCCTTTGTCCCCTCCCCATGATCTCAAATCTAGAGACAAAAAAAGAGAATATATGAAAATCTAACATAAGCTTAAGTAAATGTAATTATTATGAGGTAAAAAGGTAAAAAATGTCAAACAGCATACTGAGCGTGGATGTTGCGCTGCCCCCCCGCCTCCCTCCCCAGCCCTAACAGCGGACAGAGCTTTCTGGATTTAATTGGATAGTGGGCAGAGCGGGCTGAGAGGTGAGAGGCTCAGTACAGGGAGTGAAAAGGTCCAAGCAAAGAATGTTAAAGTTAATTCCAGGAGGAATTCATGCATGCAGGATCCACTGCTGCCCTCTGCTCCTTAATGAGTTAATTAGCTGAGCGCAGGGTCAAGAGAACAGAATCCATTTCACACCGAGGTATATGAACAATCGCCGGCGATGATATCTGCACACGTTCCCCCCCCAAATATGTCAGTGGTGCGCCTTTGATGGGGGCGTGCGGGAAGGATTCGCCCCCACATTCTTCATACATGATGTCTCATTGATTCCAGTGGAGCACTATTGACTCGTGCCGCGAATGAGGCAGAATAATAGTTATGCGTGGCTCAATGAACACAGCGAGAAGTCTCCTCTGGGACCCAGCGTGGAGGCAGGAAATGCTAAACATTTACCCTCTCTTATAAAACATGCTGTGGACTGTGTACATTTCCAGACCTGTTCACAGGTAAGTTGATCAACCACAGTTTTGTGGACCTCCATGTAGTTGCTTTCGGTCCAATTCAGGGACTAACGTCAATGATTTTAGGAAGAAATGTCTGTTTTCATATCAGAGCTACGCCCTGGGCTGATTCCCACATCTGTTGATTAATGGCAGTGACTAGACAGGCAGCAACAGGCTCCATGCACTAATAAAGAGACTCATTTAAGAAGTTGAATGATTTTTTTCAGAATCTAAAAGATTCATTTATTCATTTATCTTTATCTCCGTCCAACTAGCACCACCCTTCTGTCAGCCTTCCTGTGGGTGCTTATTCCACCGGAAGCCATGCAGGTGGTGACGGTGCTATGCTCAGAGCACTTCCGTGGAAACCTAGCAGCTGGTGGATTAGAACCTAAAACCTTGTGGACCCATGTTCTCTTTTCCTTTTGGTTTGTCCCTTTTTTCAGGGGTTGCCACAGCAATAATTTCCATCTCACCCTGTCCTCCGTATCTTCAACTCCACCTTCATGTCCACTCTCACTGCATCCATCAATCTCCTACTTTTTCTCCAAACCTTCCCGTCTGTGTTGTCCCTCTAATCACCTCATTCCTGATCCTGTCCATCCTTGTCTCTCCTAAAGAGAATCTCAGCATCTTTAACTCCTCCACCTCCTGCTCTGTCTCCTGTCTTCTACCTATTCCTAGTGTCTCCAATCCATCCATCTTGGCTGGTCTCACAACTGGCCTGCAAACCTTGTGGACCCAAGTCTGCTTCCTTAATCAAAACATAAATCATGAAAATAAAATAATATGTCCCTGTTGACAAAGTTTATGCTTCTCTCTATAAAATGGAAACATATTTTTTCAGCTTTGTTTTCAGCAATAAGATAGGTGAATGTCTATTTACCTTTTTTCTACCTTTAATTAAAATAAAGAAATGATCCAGAGTCCTTTTCATTAGATAATTATATTGAAACCCATACATGTTACATCAAGGTCTCAGCAGAATTAAAGGGCAGAAGTAAACATAGTAATCAAAAAGACGAGTTTCACTTTGAGAAATGTTATTACCTAATCCTGACTAATGCTTAGTCACAACATAACTGTGGAGGAGGAGGAGGAGGGGAAGGACAGACCTCCAGGTGGACTCATCCAGGACTGGGATGACCAGCATCAAAACCCATATCACTACTGATATTATACGCCATTTTGTAACTTTGATTTTCCTACTGAAAGAACTTCAGCTGTGTTGTCCCTTTGTACTTTGTTTTATTTTATTGTATTTTATGCTCTGGTAACATCCATTGCACTGTCTCTCTGTCTGTCCAGGGAGTGGATCCCTCTCCTATGTCTCCCTAAGGTTTCTACCAGTTTTCTTTTCCCTGTTAAAAGGTTTTTTTTTTTCCCCTCGGTAATGTTTTCCATACCCTGGCTGAGGGTCTAAGGACAGAGGATGTTACCAACCCTGTGAAGCCCTATGTGACAAATCTGATTTGCAAATGTGGGATATATAGATACAACTTGATTCATAGATCTAAATGTTTCCTCTGTTCCATTACAAGATGGCAGGGGCAGCAGTCTCCACTCCTGCCACCCAAATCACACTGCACCCAACTGTGAGTCTTCTAATCCATTTTGAATGACTAATCTGCATCGACTCCTGTAGTTTAGGTCTATTTTGAATAAACTTCCACAAACCTGTTCATATCTATGCCACAAAGGATCAAAACAGTTCCACCTGCTGCTGACAGATTTACCTAATCAAGTGTGAAAACTTGGAGCGATTAAAACTCAACTGAAATGTAGGCCATAAATCAGGAGATCTATGTTTGTCTTTACAAATACAACAATAATCAAACATACATTAATCGCTGATCATTTCTCTCATCCGTTGATGCTTGGGTATCATCGTTTGGATTAAACCTGAATTCTCTGCATCCATCATTCCAGTCCAACACCAAGCTGGCAAGGTGATACATTTTCCTACTGAAAACCAAACTTATTGGAGCAAAGCGAGAAAAGAGCGGATCTGGAAGTAGTGTGACTGTAAACAAGACAAATGTTCCTCCCTATATGGCGCTCCCATGCTTCATTTCTTGATTTGATTTCCTTTTATTCCCACTAGTGTTGAGTCCAATTTGATTTGAACGGGGAAACGATGCATTAATATTGCTCGTTGTGCTCACTTCATCCAACAACTACAGAAGCCCTGATTCTTAACTGATTTCCTTGGGGAACAAATGACTCAGCAATGATTCATCATCACTTGATGATTAAGTTTCTTTCACTGGCAAAAACTAAAAATCATGCATGTGTCTCTTTCTGCACCAGACTAAACATATCCATCAGTTGCCCCAGCAGCAGCAGCAGCACTGATGGTGCAAATGTTGGTTTGGACTGTGCTGTAGAGTGAAAGGAATGGAAATATCTATGTGGGAGATTGAAAAATTGAATCAAAGCACAGTTTCAGGCACTACAGGGGCTGACACGTTTTGGAAAATGTGCTCTTTTTTTCGTTGTATTTTAAATTTTTACATTGTAGCCCACACTGTGAAAATGTACTTATCGTTCTTGTATTACAGCACACATTGGAATATCAATGTAAGTGTGAAAACATAGGATCGGTACCATTTGGACCCGTTTTGGACTAGATTTCTTGTTTGGATCAGACCCCTGAAGGCACCTTGGGTAGACCATGGGGGCTACCAGGGGACACCAGGTCGGAGCCCCCTGCTCGAGTCCTACTTACTTACTTTTTAATTGACTTTAAGCATCGATGAGCGTTGGAATGGTCAAAAGATTGACATGCAGTGTTTAGGATATAGTTGTAGTATCCATAACAAAAATAGTAATATTTTTAGTTGAAGATGCTGAGGTTCTCTTTAGGAGAGACGAGGATGGACAGGATCAGGAATGAGGTGATTAGAGGGACAACACAGACAGGAAGGTTTGGAGAAAAAGCTAGAGAAGTCAGATTGAGATGGATTGGACATGTTCAGGGGAGGGACAGTGGATCCATTGGTAGAAGACTGATCCCAGAGATGGAGCTACCAGGGAGGAGACAAAGAGGAGATTGATGGATGCAGTGAGGGAGGACATGGAGGTAGTTGGAGTTAGAGTAGAAGATACAGAGGACAGGGGGAGATGGACATTGTTGACTTACAGTTGCAACTCTGAAAAAGGGACAAACCGAAAGGAAAAAAACAATAGATTCATAAGAAAACTAGTAGAAATAGTCGTTTTCATGAAAAAAAGCCACTTGCTTTGTTCTGATTGACCAATAGGGGGTGTATGTTGTGAGTATTTCCAGATCTACTGCCCTTTGTTGGTGTTTCCTATTTTTGTCCCACTTTTTTACTCCTAATAAATACATTTCTCGATTGAAATATTAGTTTCAGCTTAAATGATGCAAACTGCTGTTAGAACCTTATCAAGAAAGAAATTCAGAGAGTAGTAGTGGAAGTGCTGACAAACCATCGACAACCTACTCCCACGAGGTTGATGGGAGAAGAAGCCTGCTTCTGTGCTCTACAGCTCTGCACATTTACTCTTTTTGCGCTGGTAAGCAGCAGACATCCCAGTCCTCCCAGGGGACCGTCAGCTCTATGAGCTGGAACTTTTTTTTTCAGACAGGGACCAGTAGTATCTACTAAGTCTGGGTGCAGAGACGTGGTAGTGATTTGGTGGTGAATCGCTGCTGTTTCCCAATGTTAACCTTAATGGCAAGATGTGTGCGGTTCTCCAACATTTCCAGCTGCCTCAGGACCTGGTCGTCCTGAATCGTCTTTGCTTCAGCGTGCCCTGATCTCGTACGGGTCCTGATCTGCTCTCCACCCTTTCTCAATGATCTTATCCTTGCGTCCCCTCTTAGATTCCTTTGACCAGAGACTAGCCATGCGATCCAGACTACAGAGCAGTTGTCCCAAACCACGGGGCCATGGACAGGTACTGGTCTGTGTGTGTATTTTGTGCTGGCCTGCAAAGACACGATGCTAAAACTTGCACTATTTCTGTTTTATGCATTATTTGACGCTGAACAATGTTTTATTTTGAAAAATGACCACATCCCGATATTTTAAACAAATGGCAACTAGCCTCTTCCAGGTGCAGCCAATCACAGAGAGTGTCTGATGGGGGACGCCCACATGAAGCCTTTAAAACTGCTTCGCCACTTGGATAAGTTTTGCGTTAAAGACAATCCTTATTAAATGGTTATTAACTTTGTACACTAACTAAGATGCATACATAGTTAACGTAATAAACATTGAATATTTACCTTTAAAAATACCAGTTTAACGCTGGATGTTTTGTTTTTATTAGGAGTATTTCTCCACTACGACAAAAAGACCGCTCCAGGATAAATTGCCAGACATCCAACCAGTCTTTGGAGCAATGACGGTTGGAGAACACTGCTCCAGAGGTGTAGGTCTACTGTGAGTACATTCTGAACTAACTAACAGTTAAACCCCAGTGTAAAGTAATCACTGTAGTTAATGATTCGCCAAATTAAACAATGTTTATTGCTGTATTTGGGAGCAATTATTTAGGAACACAGTTTGTTAGACTCTATTAAAAGCCAGGCCTAATTAGAGTTGTATTGGAGACCACATACATGAAGTTTTTTTTTTCCATGCAGTTAAAAATTACGTTTATATAAAGTGGGCAGAGGGCGCGCTAAAGGTGTCACCTCTCCTGTTTCTTTTACTCACTTTGCAGTAGAATTTGTCTCAAAAGCTAAAATGTGCATTTATATATAAACCAACCAATCAGTGGAAGGAAAGGAAAGCAGACTCCTTGTCATTGTGACTTTGTGATTCACACCACAGCACACAATGAAATGTCACCTCTGTATTTAACCCATCACCAAAGTGAACAGTTTAAGCGCCCAAGGAGCAGTGAATGCTCTGGGAACCTCAGCGGTAATTTGACAGTGGAGGGATTCGAACTGGCGACCCAAGTCCGCTTCCTTAACCACTTGGCCACCAACTGCCCCGGAAACTATACACTGTAGTGTAAGCTGCACCGGTGGCACCCACACCGAGGGTCAATTGTCGTCTTAATTGCTTGGTTTGCAGCCATAAAAATGAAGTATAATAAAAACCCTTTTGTTCTAAGGTGGTCATGCACAAATGTTCATGTTGGACTTTTAAGACTTGTCCACAACCTTTTTGTAAACACACCCTTAAAGACAAAGAAATTGAAAACAATAACTCTGACCAGAGGGGAGGTAAAATAAAACCAATATGTATTTGCACTGGTCTTGGTAAAAATAAAAAAAAATAAAAAAAAGTGTAATTGTGTTTCGTTGTCTTCTTTTCTGCTGCTGAGCAGGGACAGCATCTGTGAAGGGCACTTGAAAGGAAGGACACTACATGCATCTTTTAATTTGCTGCAATATTTTTCACAGCTGTCACTGGACAGGCTTTTACTGTGACACCAGAGCTGCTCGAAAAAACAAATAATTGAGGCCAAAATGTTTCTCAAATCTCCCTTCAAACACAGCCTCTAGGACGCGCTCTTTCTTTAAGGTCATCATCTGCGACGCGTTTAACGACTCCTCCGACCACAGCTGTGCTCCAGACTCCAGGCCAGTGATGCTTATGCTCCGTGGAATTTTTCCAGACTTCCTATTTGAATCCTGAACAGATGCAGTTTTGCCATTCTCACTTGCAGGAGTACAACATTTTTATTGTTTGATTCCAGCACACGGAATCCGGGGTCACTGCGGCTCCCAGCAGCTCCTCCTCAATGCTCCCTTCTTCACACACTCTACAGTAACCTCTGTTCTCCATCCATCTATCACCTCCGTCATCTTCCCTGTGGTGTCACACCTTGACACAGACCCTCTGCCCTGATGTGACACAGGTGTCACACTGTCACTGACTGCTGTCAAAGTTGTTTTGCTCGGCGGAGTAAACAACAGTGCGACTGCCTGGTGCACAACACCGAGGAGATTTATATGCGCAGAATAATAGACGTCCTGCCAGACAGGGGAGCAGACAGTATCTAAGAATCCTTTTTTTTTCTAATTATAAAAAATGTTCATGTCATCAAAATGAATACAGTTGTCCATTTAAATTTATATACTCATTAAAAAGTGTTGTGAATTTAATTATATTTTAGATTTTAAGGTCCTAAAGGCAACCATACTGAGTCGTTCTCCCTCACGTCCTGTGAACACAACAGATTTCTGAGGTGAATGATGGAAAAAGACCGATTCAGATTTGCATACACACAATGTTTACCACTATTTTCTACAGCGTCATCACATACAATTAATCTCTTTTGCATTCCATTGGTTCCTGCTGCGTCATTTGTCTGGGAAACCTGCAACACCTCGCCTTAATCACGTCTCTCTGCTCCGCGGTGATTTTTCAATTTCATCGTCCTCTCACTGTCGCCGACGATGACGGAATGAATACGCTGAACGCACTGTGGCCAAACTCTTAGCTCCTCGAGGCTTCGAGTGGTGAAAGGTGGGGCAGAAAAGAAGAGAAGGGACCAGTGGAGGAGACGGTGACAGGGCACAGCCATCCCAGCGGGATCGTGCTGGAACGGGGCCCACTGCTGTCTCGTCTCCCTCCTTTTCAGCTGCACTGAGCGGCGGGGGTGATGAAACCCTGCTGATGCAGGTGTACACTACCAGCACCGGATTGCATTTGAAAAAGCTGAAACATCTCTGGATTTCTAACCAGGCTTTTCCTAGCGTTTTTATTTTCATCTAAGTTGTTGAAAAAATACCAGTGGATTTCCTTAATAGGGCAAACCTACGGGAGTTGGATTTGTTCTTTTCCCCTTTTGTGTGTCTGTGTGTGTTACATGCATGCGAATAGTCACTCTGTAAAGATATGCCAACACATAGTGGCTAAAACGACCCATGAGTAAAGGCCAGTGTGCAGCAGTTTCCAGGTTCCGATTGGGAAAAGCAGAAAGCGACTCTATACGTTCTAGGAGAACACATATAAACAGAGTACAGTTTTTTATTATTATTATTATTATTATTTCTATCAGACCCGTTTCTTATCTCCCTTCCAGACAAAAACTTTTTTTTTTGTTTAAAAAAGCAGAGAGATTATTTTTCAATTTCCTACGTCTTGCTCCAAGAGAGTTCACATTCCACTTCCCTCGTCGGCCGACCAGATATGGTTCCCCTTGGGTCTCCGTACCGTTTAACATTTGAAGATGTGATTATGAGCATGTGGCTTTAATGTGGCTGGGTAAATTAAGAAAGAAGTATTTCCATAAAACAAGTATGTAATTACTTATCTGTTTGCCTGCGGTTTCTTCTCAATCAATTACGCCGTCCTCAGAAATGATAAATAATGAGTAAACCTCGCGGCTAAACAGTTTGCAGAGAGCAAATCCAATATTTTACCTTGGTGAGCGCGGAGAAACTAAACTGCAGCCGTAATGAGTCCCCTGTTGTATTTTAATATGTGTAGGTGCATTGCGGAGCACGGGGCTCATTGTTTTATCAGCAGCTCTGTAGGAGACTCTGTCCGTCCTCCACTCTGTCAGATTAAATTAGAGAACCCGACTGCCCGAATGGATGTGTTTATCACATCATTTTCATCACATTTTAACATAAAGGGTAAAAAACTAAAAAATATATAACAGTTGATCAATATGAGTCCCAGAAAATCACTAGTGTTCTCCAAAATGTGGTTTTTAGAATTTATTTCAAGTTGTTATTTAGTGAAAGCAAAAGTTTGGGGGTTTTCTGAGACGTTGAAGTATGGGTCCAAAGCCAAACTTTTATAACCTTTTTTTTTTTTTCAACCTTGGCCAGTAAATGCCCCCAAACAAAGGAGCCTTTATACAATGGAACTTTTAACGGAATTATCATCTTTGAACCACACATGAGCCTCAAACTGGTCAAAAGTTATTGAACACTTTTAAGCTCAATAAAACACAAAAAGGATTGTTTATCTTTTTTACAGTTCAGGAATAGACAACCACTGGGGCAGGGACCATAACTGGACCATGACCAATATTATCTTCTCACAGAGAAAGGATTAAGAAAAAGGACATCATTATTATAACTATTATATTATTATTATTAATAATAATTCTCTTCAGGAGTGACAAGGATGGACAGGATCAGGAATGAGGACATTAGAGGGACAGCACAGACAGGATGGTTTGGAGAAAAAGCTCGAGAAGCCAGATTGAGATGGTTTGGACATGTTCAGAGGAGGGACAGTGGTTATATTGTTAGATGAATGATCCTAGAGATGGAGCTACCAGGTAGGAGACAAAGAGGAGATTGATGGATGCAGTGAGGGAGGACATGGAGGTAGTTGGAGTCAGAGTTGAGGATACAGAGGACAGGGGGAGATGGGAATTGTTGACTCCCAGTGGCAATCATTATTATTAGTATTATTATTATATTTTTTTCCACTGCAGTTATACTCCAT
>JAFBJS010000522.1:213843-225321 GCA_016785265.1 Paraplagusia blochii | reverse complement strand
ACCAGGTAGGAGACAAAGAGGAGATTGATGGATGCAGTGAGGGAGGACATGGAGGTAGTTGGAGTTAGAGTTGAAGATACAGAGGACAGGGGGAGATGGGTATTGTTTGCTCCCAGTGGCAATCATTATTATTATTATTATTATTATATTTTTTTCCACTGCAGTTATACTCCATAGTACTCTTTCTATATTGCAATCTACTTTGAGTGAAAAACATGAGTTTGCAAAGAATTTTAACAACTTGCTCCAATTCGTTTTAACTATTTCTTGTAGATAAATTAAAACATTTCTAAGTGGCACTTAAATTGTCAAGACGCCTTGTTTAACAAAATAAAGAATCTGTCATTACTCGGCTACACTTAACTGAAAGTTTATCTTTGCACAAAAACCTTGGTGAAGGAATTAAACAGCACGGCTTGTTTGAGTTGTAAACAAGTAGGTGCCGCAATAAAATGCAAATCCAACATCTCTACAACGTTACATTTCATATCAACAAAACAACATATTTTTAAGGCTGTGGATCCTTGGCAGATGTTTGCGCTTATTGAACACACTGTCGGCAAATATGCACCCGAATCACAGAAGGCTTCGTGCCATCTACGCTCAGAACGTCTAAAGTAATCAAAGCCTGCACTCTTTCACATTTGTTTTCGTACTTTTCCTCCTCTGAGTGCATCGGGAAAAGCATGTTTTGAGCTCCGACTAAATGATAGAACCGTGATTTCAAGCCAAGACTTATGTAAAAACTCCCCTTATTTTTGAACCTCCCATTTTAAAACCAATGCAAGATTCATCTGCAAAGTGGGAAAACAAAAAACAGACTCACTTTAGCCCCTGTGGCTTACACGGTTAGAATAGGGTAAAAAAAAAAAGAAAATCTGAAGAAATGTGTGTCCAAGAAAATCGGAAAGAAAGAGTCTTTAATTGACTGGCGCTCGGCCGACAGACGCTCTAATCACACCTTTCCTCCAGCCGCCTTCTCCGCTCACTGAATTAGCTGCTGTATCTGTGACATATAATAAGAGCTGCATTGATTTGTATTACAATGATGGTACATAAAATAGCAGGCGATGGCTCCCCTGCTGAGCGCCGGGCTGTTTAATTAGTAAACTAAAGAGGAAATCAAACAGAAAGTCAAATCAATAGCTGGGAAATATGTGGTGCTGAGACTTTATGCTTTAACCTCACAAACAAACCAGTGCTGGACTGTTTCCCTGCCAGACAAGGACAGATGACTGGTGGACTTCTCTTCAGAAAAGATTAACAAAGACCAATGCCACATCCTGGAGTTAAAAGATACTCATTTTATCTAAAGCACTTTTTTTTTTAACGTCTCAGCTTCCACCCCTGTGATGAATAACCGTGTGTTTAGTTAGTATCAAACCTTTCGCACCTGATGAGATTGAAGCCAAGCGGGACGCGTTAGGATGTCGAATTGGTGCCACGGGCTCGTACGGAGATGAATCGTCCATATCTCCACCTGAAAGAAATGATGGGAAAGTTTTATTATTCCTTGTCAAAAACAGAAGGGGAATAAAATTCATGATTCCAGTTAATTTCCCAGATTTTATAATATTTAAAAAAAAAAAATGGCTGTAATGAGATTAAAAATTTACTTCAGGACTTTTCACCAGGAAATTTATGAAGACGTGTCCACCAGGAACCAATTACAGAGAGACAAACAATAGATGGTTTATATGTGATGATTTATTTTTCATTTTCCCATCATTGACAGTTGTCCATTCAGCCAAGATGGGACTGAAACCAGATGGACGCAGCTGCCTTTCTGCTTTTAAATAAATAAAATTAATTTTATTCCCATAAAAACTCTTTCTCAAAGAGCAGAACAAAAACAGAGTCGTTAGCGAAATTTTTATTGTGGTCCTTTTAAACTATATTTTAAAAACTGGAAAACAGGCGAGTGACCTTCACCTATATCAATGCGATAGATACTTTCTAACTTAAATAAGAGACAACTTTCTTTGGTTTTCTGTTTTTTTTACTGACCTAGAGTGATTCCATGCTAAAATTTAATAAATTAATTTAATCATAACATGTACTATCTTCATATTTTGTCCAAGTTTAGGCCCAGGGATTAATAATGTTTTATATCTCTGTTTCTCTGTCTATCTATCATTCTATCTGTATATCTATCTCTCTATCTGTCTGTCTGTCTCTCTATCTGTCTGTCTGTCTATCTCTCTGTCTGTCTGTCTGTCTGCCTTCCTGTCTTTCTGGCTGTCTGCCTGTCTATTTGTCTGTCTGTCTATCTGTCTGGCTGTCTCTCTGTCAGTCTATCTGTCTGTCTGTCTATCTGTATGTATGTCTGTCCAGCTATTTTTCTAGCTGGATATCTGTCTGTCTGTCTGCCTGGCTCTCCGTCAGTCTGTCTATCTGTCTGGCTGTCTCTCTGTCAGTCTATCTGTCTGTCTGTCTATCTGTATGTATGTCTGTCCAGCTATTTTTCTAGCTGTATATCTCTCTTTCTGTCTGGCTGTCTGTTTGACTTTCTACCTGTCTGTCTCTCTGTCAGTCTATCTGTCTGTCTGTCTATCTGTATGTACGTCTGTCCAGCTATTTTTCTAGCTGTATATCTCTCTGTCTGTCTGTCTGTCTGTCTGTCTGTCTGTCTTTCTAAACCTAATTGGTAATGAACTCCACCTTAATTTACGTATAATCTAATGTTTCAAAGGTTTGAATGTCTGTATTAAATAATAGTTTATTATTAATTCGAAGAATATTAATTTAGCAAAAGAAAAATGTCACGTCATAAACCTAATCGCACATTGTCTGATTGTCAGCAGCACTAAAAGAATTCACACTTCACACATGTTCAACCCATTTACACTAAATGCAGCACTTTTCCCATCATACATCTGTCATACTCGAGCTAATGAGCAGCCAGTCTGAGGTTAAGTGTTTCACCCAGGGACACGCCTAAATCTGGAGGAGCTGGGGTTCGAACCTCTTGACCTTACAGCTGGAACGCGACCCGTGGTACCCACTGAAGCATACACAAAGTGCTGCAATCATCGTTGCATGAGCCCGTCCATAACCGCGGTGTGCGTGTCAGCCCGCTGTTCCACCGAGGAAACGGAACGTTCAACATTCAGTCTGACTGAGTGTATTTGTGCCTGTGTTGATAGGAGGATTCTAAACTCTCTGAGTAAAACATGTTAATGTGAGGGGGGAAAAAAAAGAGAAAGAAATCAAATTAGCACTCGACTGACTGCGTCCCTCCCATGTGCCTGCCTCTCTGTAGACTCTAATCCTGCATTTAAAATTCATAGCCATTCAGTGTGGCTGAGACAAACCCTCCAGTGTGTAATAGCTTTGCCTTCTGATCCCAGCAGAAACACAGTGAGGGTGTTGTGTGAGAAAGCCTCACGGGGACGCCGCTAAAAAACTACTAGAAATGAGAAAATCTAAAAACTGTTGGTGCAAAACTCTACGCCTTCGATAAGTCATCAGTAGATCCCATCATTAGATACTGGAACTTCCCTTTATCGAGCGACTCCTGTGATTTGTTCTTATAGGATTACGCCGTTCTGTATCTGATGGTAAAAGTGTCTGGAGTAAAGTTAAAGACTTGATTCCAGAAATGGGAATATTTATGTTCATTTATATGCAGTTAATTAAATTAAACCAGAAATT
Organism: Paraplagusia blochii; assembly: GCA_016785265.1. NCBI lineage: Eukaryota > Metazoa > Chordata > Actinopteri > Pleuronectiformes > Cynoglossidae > Paraplagusia > Paraplagusia blochii. The sequence goes on along the minus strand of JAFBJS010000522.1, from coordinate 221,667 downwards.
AATAAGACGTACAAAACACTGTTTGAAAGTGATGACATGATTGTATTACATCCTGCTATTTACTTCCCCTGATATCCAATGCCATTATCCAATCAGTACTGACATATATCGTTAGCCTCATAGCATATTTGCCAAGTCATTTTTTGGCCACTATTATCATTTCAATAAAAAATACCTATGGAAAAATTGTGGGGTTTTTTTGTTTTCCAAAAACATTGAAATATGACTTGGGCAATTATGCTATGAGGCTAATGATATATGGAAGTGTTTGTCCCAGAAAATGAAGTAAACATCCCAGGATGTTAAATTCCAGAAAATTTGTTAAAGGATTTTCATTCATTCAACCATTCATTCATTTATTTATTTCATCTGCTTATTCACTACCAGGCAGCAGTCTCCACAACTGCCACCCAAATCACACTGCACCTTTTAAATGAGCCTTCCTGTGGGTGGTGAGCTCACTGGAAGTTCTATGGGTAAGGACGGTAGACGGATTGGAACCTGAAGCCTCTCACAGCCAAGTTCCCTTCCTTAACCACTGGGCCACCACTGCCAATTACTACAATTGAAAAAAATTAAATAATTCTACATGATATTTAGGTTTTCTAGCAAAGTCGCATTAGTATTTTTTGGATGATTTTAATCCGTATTGAAGACAAAACAAATACCAGTCTTCCTGATTTTATCTAATAATCCAAATCTCAGGTCCATAAAATCAGACATCACCAATTACAACAAGGTCCCAGACAGTTGACATTCAAGCCTACAGCTTGTGCTGTGGTTACAAACATGTTCATTTGTGAATATTTAACATTTTTTACCATTCTTTTGCATCAGATATTTATAAAGACAGAATTGTGGGTTTGTTTTCAATATAATGAATTTACAATTATTTACATGTTGATTTTGAATCCCTGCTTTATCTAAGAGAGATAGGATGGTGCAGCAGTAATCTTGCCCTCTGCTTGTATTTTCTAATTTGTAAATGTTTTTTTCCACTTTTCAAAATCGGGTTTTGTTTAAAGATAGGACTAGGCTGCAGAGATCACAGTGCCTTAGTTTAGACATGGGCAAACTAAGGCACAGGGGCCAGATGTGGCCCATGCAGCGATGCCCACATTTTCCTGAAAGATGGTTTAGAGAAAACAAGCAGCTGTTTCGTTATAATCTAATTTATTCAACAACCAATGAGGTCAAAAAACAACTATTTTTTGACGTGGCTATGTTTACAGCAATATCACACATGAATACATAATATGTATTTATTTTATTTCAGCAAAGATACTACAGCCAGAATTGAGAGCTCACAACCCAAAAGAAAAGATGTGATTTTAGAGAGTTGTTTGATTCAATGCTTAATGTTTAGTCCTTCATCTCACCACCTCGTCGATACAAGACAAGCATCTGAAGATAAAAGCAGCTCAGCTGGCCTTTTCTCTCAGCCCATATTGACATCTGCCACAGTTAAGAACTGTGAGAGTGTTGGGCAGAGAAAGGGTGAGGCATGGAAAACGAAAATGAGTCTCCTCAAGAACATAATTACCTAATTCGTGCTGCGGGCCTCTCTCTTTGTCCGAGTGTGTCATAAGAGATTCCTGCACGCACACACACACACACACACACACACACACACGTGTACCATGCTGTTCTGTCGTGTGTCCTTTTGCACTACCTCTGTAAATGTTGCTCCTGGACCTGAAAAAAACCACTCCGGGGGTCTAATTATAACAATTACCTTCAAAAGGCTTCAATAGAAGCATTCAAGACTAGCACTTAGTCAGCAAATAATCACCTTTACCCTCCTTCTATGTCTTTTTCCAGCAGCAGCCACCTACTGTACAGCGGATGAATAGCTATTGTGTATATTTAGAAAAAGGAGCAGTCCTTGTTCTGTAATGCCTTTGTGTTGCAGAGAGCAGTATGGATGCCCTATTTTCCCCCAAAGCAAAATAACATTGTTAGGTTTCTTACGACAAACACAGAGACTCCAAAACCGGAAGAGTGAATTCAAGCTTCTGTCTCTTTAAAAGACAATTGTCAGTTACATCCACAATCTGATAGTTATTATAGAAACAATATTCAATCATCTGCGGGAGGTAAATCCTAAAGTTTATGCTGCCAGGTTGCCACTGAGGTTGCAACATAACTAGAAGACATAACATAACTCACCACCCACAGGAAAGCTTACAGTAGGGGGCAGTGTGATTTGGGTGGCAGAGGTGGAGACTGCGACTTGGTTTTGAATGAGCAGAATGAATTAATGAATGAAAATACAATTGAAAAAACACACCAAAAAAAACACATTTTCTGGAATTGGATATCTTTACTTTACTTGAGCTGTGGAGGCAAACAGTATGGGGTGATTTAGGTATATATATATATATATAATGTTTTTGACAATTCAAGTCAAAAACATTTATTCTGTCTGACCTCTAACCTTAAATGCAGCATTGGGATTTTATTGTAATTCAACCAGCTGTATCCATTACAGTATATTTCTCATGGAGATCTAATTAAATAACAATTATGTTATTCGTAATAATAACTAATGCTAATTCCAATCCAATCTGTTCTGAAGGATTCACAGCATTTACCTTGTATTTAACAACACAATCTACTAACCTTCTATCTACAACCCCTTCGGGGCCTAGAATGGTGTTTCTTCAGCATTAAGGTGTGGGCCACACACAGCAGAATTACAGTAAAGATGTGTAAAAAGAAATCTGATTGTATCCAAGTGATATTTAAATGATGGCCTGGTTACATTATGCATAGAAAACAAAACAGCCTTCATTCATATGCAAGATGTGGGGATAAACATGTTATATCTCCTCAACCAAAGCAACATAATATTGTTTTAAAGTGCATTCTTTTGGGGACTGATCTTTGACATCAAGCCTTGAAACACAGTGAAAAGGCGAAGTAACGAAAAGAAGAAAACACACACTCAAACAACAACAAAAACTCCCATTTCTTAGTGAGTCACACAGACAGACTGACATTCTTCCTGGTTGGTTACATGTTGTGACAAGTGAGTGTGTGTACCTGGTGCGTTATATGTCAGATCATCCTGATTGGAGTGATTTAATTCACTAATCTGAGTTGTTGTGTTCTTGTTCAGATACCGGTTTGGTTAGAGCTGAGATGTTAAGGAAGTATAGTAGTTAACTCAGAAGTTACTCTGTGTCAAAAAATGATGAACTCATTCAACTCTTTTTTTTTCTGTGTTTTTCTATATATAATAAAAACAAAAAAGTCCATATTTTATTGCTGCAGAATCTGCTTTAGTTTCTACTGCAGCCTCTAAAGTTTGGTTTTAATACAGTGTACAGTCTATAACAGGGTGTGTGTTTTAATAGCTGAGGATCCTCTGCCACAGTTGTTTTTTCTTCTTCTTTTTTTTTTTTAACGAGCAGTATGCTGCTGTGCTATTCCAGCAGTTGCAGGGACAAATTGATGATGAATCGGTGATGGATGTTTCCTGCAGGATATACTGTTAGAACTGTTGAAAAATATGTTTTAGGTTAAGAAGCCCAGATTAAATTAATGATAAGTTGTGGTTGTTTATCAAGCTGCGCTGCTTTGTGATGTAACATTAGTCAGTTTATCGATACAATGACGTTTCACATTTGTCACAGATTACAAAAAGTCAGTGGTCATATCATGAGTCAGCACACTCCAGTACAGTAGAGGGCGGTATGCATCGGCTGTGACCTGCAAATAAATCAAGACAGCATTCAGGTGTTCGTTTGATACATTGACAGTTACTGGGGTACATTTGTATTTCAATGAAAGACAAGGCCGGATTAACAGAATGGGCTAAAAGGGCTGTAGCCCCACGCCTGGCCACTAGGGGGACTCAGTTTAGTGATGGCAAGTGGAAGCATTCTACTTACACTAATTTTACTCTACTTCAAGTAGTATCTCCCTACACTCTCTTTAAAAGGTGTAAGATATATATTATGGTTTGTCTAGAAAATATGCAAGCACCTTTAAAACAGGGTAGGAAAAAACTTCAGGTTTAATCTTCGCTACGAATAGGAAAATATTATGGGTAGGAAAATATTTCAGGATTTTTTTTTTCATCTCTATGTTGTCTTTGCATCAACATTTTTTTTTTTTGGCTGTAAGGGTCTTGTGTTGGTTCACCTGTCGTGATCGGGACAGGATATGAAGGACCTCATCCTAGTTTTTAGCCCCAGCCCAGATGAGAAGCCAAAACTGGTGATGTGCTTTACATTTGCATTCAGTTGTTTAGGATAACAAGTTCCGTTTCTGAGCTGCAGAAGATGAGTACAGAATCTGGAGTCTGCTACATATGAAAATATTCCGAAGAAAATCCTGAATCCGAGAGAAAAACAAAATTCCATTCATATCCTGTTACGAGTTAAGTGTATAGTTATAACCCCCATAAGTCCCAATGTAATCAGACTGTTTTAATTTTAACTGCCGTGTAAAATATCTTGGCCCTCTCTTTGGTAGCAATCCATCCCGTAGACACTGGTTTACAGAGCATCATGTCGAGAGGGAAGTTACAAGGGAGTTTCACCGCTGGGCATCAGACCCACCATGAGTTCCACAGTACTTTGGCACATTAAATTTCATGAGCCGAACTGCAGCCCGTGCTCTGTGTGACCCATAAAACCCAGAATGTCAAGCCACATCCACGGGAGACGGAGTTAATTAATCGTAACAGCTTACTTACATGGATGTTACAAGGCGTGCTGAATTATAAAAAAAAAAAAAAAAAAAAAAAAACCCAAACCCCACTCTTATCACATTCACCTCTAAAGATATACAAATAACACAGCAGGCGTCCCGGCTGCACTTAGGAAACAGATAAATAAATAAAGCTGCTCTTTGATAGTCACTCTGGACCCAATTACACAGCCATCAAGTAATAGAAAATTCTTCCCAGCTGTTAAGTGATAAGATGTTTTCAGCTGTGGGGCAGCAACTTATCACTGTAATTACGCCTCCGTTTGACTTCATTTGCTCAGACAGTGCGGAGCATGACCGGCACGGCTCAGACAATCACGTCTTTCTCAGGCACAAGAGAAATGTTGGCTTTTTTTTTTTTCTTTTCCGAAAAATCCAGTCGCAGTTCCCCGTGATGCCAGAAGGGGCATTAGAAAGTCGTCAGCTGCCATCACTCATCCTTCACATATGCACCACCAATGAGTTTAACTCCTGAGGTGGTGGAAGATGTCCTATGGATTTTTCTTATTTCCCTCTTTTGGTTCCGAGGACCCAATTCTTGGCAAACCACTCTTGGCAGGAAGCAAAGTCAATTTTAATAACTGTCATTCACTTCCCTTTGTTTTCTTTCTTTTAATTTACTCAGTGCTGATTGTCTTCCTGCCTTCTATTGATTATGCATAGTTTTCCAATTTTGCCTTGAGGCCAGGTATTTGGAAACAAATACTCGCGTTAGATGTTGCTTAATTCCCAACAAACGCAGTGTTCCAACACAACTTGTGTTTCATATTAATCATAATTCAGACAAATGGCAGCAGCCTGCAGCTCAGCTGGACGTTTCCTGCAGATTCCTGCGGCTTGTTACATGAACTCTGCTCATAACCTGAGTTGACAGAGCTGTGGCTGTCTCTCACGGTAATAAATCTCAGAATTTAAAACTGGTTTTATCGGCCGGGTGATGTATTGCAAAAAAAAATCTAATGAAATGGATTTTAGCTTATTGGAATCTCACTCTCTGGAAGTCCAATCTGGTTTTAAAAGCCCAAGATATTAATTTCCAACGATGAGAAAATACATTCTTGCACAAGTCACTGCAGAGTTATAGACTGTTATTCACTGCATTGTGACACACACTCAGCCTGACCTCGTCTACTACTGCTGTTGTCAAGGTCACAGGTGGTTGGAGCCAATCCCAGTGGTCAACAGGCGAGGCCGCCGTTCAGTCTGCACAGTCTGCTTGGGCAGTGAATGACACTGTAGCTAAGGCATTCAGAAGAGTTTTTATACTTTCCTCATACTTGTCTTATACTTCTTGGAGTTCAAAGATGTTTCAGAAAACAACTGACAATCTTTCTTTTTTTTTTCCTCTCAAAGAAAAGGGAAACTCTTTCAAGAATTCAGGTGTAAATATTTTGGACAAGGAGACACATGGTTTAGGAGAGGAGTGAAGGAAGCCATCTATGCTCATCTGGAACAACCAACCTTAAATAGAGGGAGGGTCTACATCATTGATTGTCAGCTACAGACCATTCTGCCATGAAATCCCTTCCTAGAAAGTTTCGCTGCTCTGGAATTGTCCGGAGTAGTTTTTGTCCTGCAAATAACTTTGTCCAGTGGTGAGGGGAGTGGTCTAGAGAAGTAGAACTACTAGAATTCCCTCTGACATCAACCAGAAACTGATGAAGTTCCTCAGTTGAGGAACGAAATGTCTTTTAGCTCCAAGAAGAAGTCCAGTTGCTGACAAAACCTTTTTTTGATATCATGACCTTGATAAATAGGAATCTTCACAGATCTTTTTTTTTAAACCCTAATTTAATGGGGTTTCAGAAAGGTTCACTAATGGCTGGTGTTGTGTGGTGTGATTTGTGTGGCAGCTGTGGAGACTGCTGTCCTCCCGCCTCCGACCCAGTGACGAAGATGGGTGGATTGATGGATGGTCCTAATGTGGACCGTTCTGTTCTGTCACATGAATCACTTTTCTAACCGACTATACATTACTGCACTGCTGAAACATAAATGTTTTAATGTATGGTTTGGAAGCTGTCCCAGTTTGTAGACAATTAAAAAGCCAATACACCAATATGGATTTCTTTATTCATATGTGGTTGAAGACGTTGAAGAGTATGAAGGAATACAGTCGCTGTTTAAAAATACCATATGATTGTAGTGTAGTACTGGGTACTCTCAGCTTTGAATATAGCTAATTAAATCCTGTGGTGCGACGATGGTCACTTACACAGTAGTAGTATGATAATCTTATATACATAACACATCAGACTTTGACTTGAACTTTGGAGCCACAAAAATCACACAAAAAAAAATCACAAAAATCTCCTAAAACCAACAAAACTTAAAGAAAAAAAATGGAGCTGAATCTAATAAACGTTAGAACTGAATTTAAACCTCATATGTAAACTTTCTGTTCTGGCTCCAAGGTTGTCATGTCCATCCCCTGTGTTTGTTTTATTCTCATGCCCATGTTGATACTTATGTCATGTGTTCCTGCCTGAAGAGGTGTCCAGTAAACTTCCTGCGCCAAATCTATGTCTCTGTAATCCTAGAAGTTCTCTTACTCTGTTGTTCTGATGAATGTTTAAACAACAATGGATCGTAAAAGCTAGAGGAGCCAGATTGAGATGGTTTGGATGACTTCAGAGGAGAGAAAGTTGATTTGGACACTGGTAGAAGAATGATCCTAGAGATGGAGCTACCAGGTAGGAGACAAAGAGGAGATTGATGGATGCAGTGAGGGAGGACATGGTAGTTGGAGTCAGAGTAGAAGATACAGAGGACAGGGGGGGATGGAAAATAAGGATTTGCTTTGGCAATCCCTGTTTAAAATGGACAAAACTAAAGATATATATACAGTATATGTATATATACATACAGTCATGGAAAATTATTAGACCACTCTTTCTTTAATTTCTTGTCCATTTAAAAGTCTGCTTCCACTTAATCTACATTAATCTGGACAAATATAAAAAGAACAAAAAAGGCTCATAATTCAGTTTAATTTCAGAGCTGATTTCTGTCCATTTTGCATGGTTTTATTGACAGTGACAAAAGTCACTTCCGTTCCTACATCACTAGCAATAACATTGTACTGACAAATACAGTGCTTTTAGT
>JAFBJS010000522.1:199598-213814 GCA_016785265.1 Paraplagusia blochii | reverse complement strand
TCATTGCATGGTTTTGTGTTCATTGTTTCCCCCAGGTGATAAACCTTTAGTGGAACAAGGCATTAAGATGAACAAGGAATTGAAGAAAACAGTATGACTGTATATATATATATATATGATACACTCATTCATGGTGACAATCTAAACATGGAGTAAATTGTACTCCACCAGTGTGAAATCTATACTAAATAGAATGTAAACATAAAGTAATTCAATTGGAGTAAAACTACTGGCAATTCAAAAGAGTTAAATCCCGCACGTGAATTTAATCATATTTTTAACACCACGAGTATTATCTGTAAACATGATTAGCACCGCTGCATCAATTATCGGCCATAATTGCATTTCTTTGACTCCTAATTGTGCCTTAATATCTTCCATATGGCAGAAAGCTGGGAGAAAAACTTGGCAATTTTATTTGAATGAGCAGCCATTTCAATTTTATCTGTAAACATGATTAGCACCGCTGCATCAATTATCGGCCATAATTGCATTTCTTTGACTCCTAATTGTGCCTTAATATCTTCCATATGGCAGAAAGCTGGGAGAAAAACTTGGCAATTTTATTTGAATGAGCAGCCATTTCAATTACTGATGCGGGAGTGAAATAGAGTGAAGAGAGGGGAAGGAAAAAAAAAAAAAAAAAAAGAAGTGAGGCAGTCGTGCTGAAATGACAACCGCCGCTGGGCCTGCTAGTTGACTTCTGTGGTGCACATTCATTCAGCATCGCTGTGAAGCCTTTCTGCCAGGAGTGGGTCTTAATGCCCACATCATGACAGTATCCAGTGAAGAGAAAGGTCTGTCACTCACTCAGCCCCTGATGGAGAGCCTGAGAACTCACTCTGCCGTAAAAGGCGTATCTGAACCTTGGCTACGTGGCCGCTATTTCCAGAGGCGGTGACACTTTCGCTCTGAATGGGAGCCGTCTGAGCCGGTTCACTTTGCACTATGGGAAATCGTTAAGACAGTTCGGAGAGGACAAACAGCTACTGTTTTATCATCAAATTTCACTCAGGCTTTTCACATTTTGGGGATGAAAGACTAAAAGGAGGAGGGGAAGGAGGGATGAAATGCACAAAGGGATGAGAGAGAGCTGAAAGGATTTATTGATCACATCCACAGGGTATTGACAGGTTCTATGCTCTGATGATGAAGCAGCCACCTCAGTAGAGCCAGGCAGAGGTCTCTGGCACAGGGAATGCGTGTTCAGAATGCGGGAGGCCTGCTACACTCTCTCTCTCTCTGTCGCTGGATGCGGAGCGCGGGTTGGAAAAATGTTCTGCTTATGACAGTGGATGGCTCAGGTAATGACCAGTGACTGCTACGATTGCTCATAGTAATGATGGTCTCACCCAGGAATAGTGTGTACTTTTGTACCCCCTACATCCACGCATTTTCTTCCCATGATGCCCCACTCCCTCCACCTCACTGTTTCAATCTTTAGTTTTTCTTTCTCTCCGCTGAATTTTCTTCCCCCCTCTATCATTTATCAAGCGTCTCGTCCTCACCTCCTGTCCTCGCATTTTCCATTTTCTTCCCCCCTCCCAGCCGAGGTCTATCATGATGTTCGCAGCGTGCGGTACTTACGCCGTTTCATGTGCTGTTCCGTTGCATCACAGGGCCAACTTGTGTTATTAGCATGATGTAGTACTGAGCAAATGACCTTTGCTGTGCTGACACGTGTGGAAATTGAGAAAATACATCATTCCAGCTAATTGTCTCTGGTTCCTAACCTTTCATGTGAGGATTTTTCTCCGCTCTGCTTTAAACTTGGGATAATTAAAGTCCTCAGTGGTGATCTTCTGTGGCGGAGTGCACGGAATGATATACAAAGGTGTGAAAAGCAAAGTTCAAATTAACAAAGCTTCTAGAAACCTTTGAGCTTCACCAGCCGTGGGTTTTTTGTTTTTTTTTTTACTTTGGACCACAATTACTCCTGAAAAAAGAACACTGGGGTGGAGTCAAGAGCAGAAAGATGGGGCGTTTGTTTGAACTGTGATAAATAACATGTAAAGTGTGTTGTCAATGTGTTGTCAATTGGGGGCATTGCAAGAATAAGGCAGAGATATAATGATGATAAAAATAAAATTATTTTACTTGGAGAAGGTTAGCGGGGTCATAATAAAAAGCTCAACGTGCCACATCTGGTCCCCAAGCCTTATTTTGCCCATTCCTGCTTTAGTGAGTTGGGATTCACAATTGAACTAGTTTAGATATATGTTTTAATGAATGTCCCAAGTCTTATTTAAAAAAAAAAATCTGAATCTCATATGTTATATGGAAGCTGTTGATCTTCAAAAAATCGCGATTCATCAATTATAAAATAAAAAAACATCACATTAATGAGTGTGTCATTATTTGTGACAATGATGGAATTATTCATATGGAAAATTTAAAAAAAATGTTACTTTCATAAATCAATTCTTGAATTTGGACAAACTTGGCGGGCCGCTTTAAAGAGATGAACGGGCAACATCTGGTCCCCAGGCCCTAGTTTCCCCATGTCTGAGCTACATCCACTTAAAGCTTGGTTGCAAATATCACCAGAGAACAGGTCCTGATATCGCCGCGAGGAGCAGCCAATGTTTCCTTCTTAGTAATTAGTTCTTCTATAGATTCAGGCTGTCAGACATCATTGCCCCACTTTGACACAGGTCACAACAGAAACCACCCATTATCCATTAAGAAAAGGCTGCATTGACTCATTGAATTTACCTGCCATTTTCACTTTGGAAACATAATTAACAGGTCGCCATTGGTTCCATTAGTTAATGCTCAAAGACTGGCATTTTAACGCCGTTCAACAGGGCTTTTCAAGCCGAACGGGGCAGGGTTGTAGCCTGAAGGCGAGCAGCATCAGAAAAATGATCAAGTAGGAAATTTGACCCCATACCTGCAGGGCCTGGGGCAGGTTGACACATATAAAGAATGTGTTTTGAATTTCCAAATGATGCCAAGGATCAACTGTCAACCCCTGCTGATATCCGTGAACGTGATCTCCACCGCTATTTCAGGAGTTGAGCAACACGTGATGACGAAACTGACACACGACGTTGTCGAACTGTGGCACCTGAGAATGTACCTAATACTTTCTTGAACAACAGAGCTGAGATTAAAACATTGTTGAACATTTTTGTGATCGTCTCCATGGTGATCCTGTCTTGGCTCTATTTTCCAATCAAACCTCAGTCGTATTTATCGAGACAAAACACCACAACTTTCAACACTGGTGATGTCGTACGATGTAAAACCTTAGTATGAAAACCCAGCAAGATATTTCAAAGAAAAGTTACAATGATCCAGAGGTTTAGGAGAGCGTTGCAGAATGCGTCTGTCCTTGGACGACCAAAGGCAGTACATTAGATGGACATTAAGAGGAAAGAGTCAGCTGTTGAGAATAAGCGCCTGCAGCTGGTAAACTACACTCACCTCAAATGGAACAATATAAACATGTTCCATTGTTACATTAGTGCACGGTCAGTGATGATATGGATCGACAGTGTTCAGTCCAAGTCTGTGTCCTGCTTTAAAAGCCCAGAGTATAGAGAAGAGAACCGTAACAAGTGTCCTTGGTGTTGGTGATGCTTAGATTGGATTGGATTCAACAAATAAGTAATGTCTGTTATCAGAAACAGAGCGATTGTCGCACTTCTCGGACTATAAGACGTGAGTATTTAAAAAAAAAAAAAGATTGGCTAGTCCTGTTACTTAGGGTAACATAGGGTCCCAAGGCTTCAGGTTCTGATCCACCAGCTGCTAGATGGGCTCACAGTATGGAGTGGTGTGATTTGGGTGACCGTGGTGGAGAATGCTGTTCATGTGACCCGGTAAATGATAAGCAAATGAAGATGAATAAGTGAATGAATGGTCCTGTGATTTATATAAAGACTTATACGTCAAAAGTATGACGAATATTGTCACTAGAGGGCACCACCTACACTGCTCTTACTCTACTTGTCCTTATACAGGATATTATGTCTATGTTCTTCATGCAATGTTTGTCTTTTGGATAAATGTCCTGGATAAATGTTGCATTCCCTTGGTTATCCCAATGTGTGTCTTACATCAATTTTTCCCCATCTCTTTTATGGGTTTCACTTTGTGTTTATTTACGGATCGTGTTTCTACCTTTTTCCTCATGTATAATTTTTTTTTTCCTCATGTGAAACATCTGCAAGTTCTGCTCGGGTGGCTTTTGTCTTCTACGCATGTCTGGTAAAGACTGATTTCTTTATAATCTACCATCAGGCGTCTCTTACCTTCCCGTGTTATCTCTAAACTAAAAAAGTGACCATAAAACTCGACTATTGACCCTCGTCCTCATGCAGAGGTCACCTTTCATGGTCTCAGCTTTAAGGAAAATACTTCACACCAAGCCATTTATGATGGTTCTTCACTGAATGATTGTCGTTTCTATTTTTTTTTACATTTCAGGTGGTTGGACTGTAGGTTTGCTTGACATTTTGGGTTTAGTGTGTGAGGAGGAACAGGTACATGTAGAATATATGAACACAGAGGTTTGAAGCCCATACATAGTCAAATATTCATTTAATCACTCTGACATTCACTGCATTGTAAAATGAACTACATCATCCAGCCATTACACCTGCTGGTAGTCCATGTAATTACATAGTCTTATTGCAAAGGTAGGTGGCGTTTATTGCTTCCAAATTTATCATAAAGGGCAGGAGTGTCTTCCGACAGGGGAGGTTGGGAGTTCGACTTCTTTCTGCTCCGTTAACGATTCCTGTGACACAACATTGACTGGTGTCATTTTTTAAGGATGAAAATAGATATTTCTCTAAGTTGATTATCTTATATTTGACTTTCCTGAGTACTAGTTTGTTAAAACCATGTTGACTCCGGATCAGTCCATGTAGTTGCCCTGCTAATCCCCCCAAGTTATACATGATTTAGTGTAGGATTTGCTCAGCATCACATTTGTACCAACATTTCACATCAAATTTTTGCATTATTCACATGGTCCTAAAACTTTAAATAAAATGACATAAATAAACATGTTAACAGTAAAAGGTGACAACCTTGCCTGAGGCGAAGGATCCGCGGCATCATTATAGTCGGTCGGCTTTTTAGCAACAGTGTTGTATTGTGGGATGTCGGCCCATTTGTGTCTGACATAAGAATTCTCCTCACAATGTTTTAGCCCTGAAGCCTGAATGATGACTCCCTGCCCTTCGTCAACCCGGGTCAGGAAAAACACAACAAATTCTAGAAAGGGTGAGATTTCACCTCTAATTAAAATCCAGCCCCGGAATTCAGCAAAGTGTGCAGCCGCACGTCCACACCGTTTTCTACATCATTAACATGAAAAAGACTTGTAACTGACATTTGGTGTTTTCAAAGTCGAACCGCAACAAAGATAGGACTGTAATTACAGTGAAACTACGTCATCGAAGCAGAAAAAAAAAAAAAAAATCTTAGAAGTGGAAGTCTTTGAATTTCACAGAGAACAGACTCTTTTTGTGGGATGTCGGCCCATTTGTGTCTGACATAAGAATTCTCCTCACAATGTTTTAGCCCTGAAGCCTGAATGATGACTCCCTGCCCTTCGTCAACCCGGGTCAGGAAAAACACAACAAATTCTAGAAAGGGTGAGATTTCACCTCTAATTAAAATCCAGCCCCGGAATTCAGCAAAGTGTGCAGCCGCACGTCCACACCGTTTTCTACATCATTAACATGAAAAAGACTTGTAACTGACATTTGGTGTTTTCAAAGTCGAACCGCCACAAAGATAGGACTGTAATTACAGTGAAACTACGTCATCGAAGCAGAAAAAAAAAAAAAAAATCTTAGAAGTGGAAGTCTTTGAATTTCACAGAGAACAGACTCTTTCACACAAATCTGTGTTGCATATCCTCTGAGCAGGGGAAGTACAGTTCCCTGTCCACATTGTTTGAATGGACACCCCAGGCCTTAGGGTCCAAACTAAAGTCAAAATTAAATTTGGTTAAATTTGAACCTTTGCCTTTTTATGTGAGATGGAAATGGTTGAAAAAAGGGACAAGCCGGAAGGAAGAGAAGATGTTTTTATGTAAACGTGGAAAAAATGAGATGCATCATGAAACTCAGCAGCTAAACCATATTTATTAATTTATTGAATAGAATTAAAGTGTGTCCAAGTGGGGCAGTGGTGGTACAGGGCAAACTAAGGCCCGGGGGCCAGATGCGGCCCGTTGAGCTTTTTAATGCGTCCCTGTCAACCTTGTCCAAATTAAATTATTGATTTATATAATCACTATACTTCTGCCTATTCCCTACAATGATGTGTTTCTCCAGTAGAAGACGTCATAAAGTGTCATGGACATGTAGGACATATTTTTGGTTTTACACATCTTAATTCCAACAAATGATCCATCTTTTCCGGTCTTTTTGCTCTGGACTCTGCCTGCGTGTCCAGTTTGAGGACCAATTGTGGCCCACAAGTCAAAGAGTTTGCCCATGACTGGTCTAGTGGTTAAGGAACCAGACTTGGGTCCAGAGAGTTTCAGGTTTAAACACACCTGCTGCCAAGATACCAAAGAGCATGGTACGGTCCCTACACACTGCTCCTGGGTTGCTCAAAGGTGTTCACTTTGGTGATGGGTTCCTTCCTTCCTTTCATCCTTTCTTCCTTTTTAGATTTGGTAATGAAATCAGAGTGAGTCCAAGTTGAGTCTCAGGTGTCTTAAGGAGTAACTAAAAGAAGAGTGATTTGAGTTCTAACTCTTCCTCCAGTCACTGAAGAGATTTCTTCACAAGTTGCCCCGCAGAAAGTACAAATTCGGCTCATGGGGTTTTAATCAGGGGCCAAAATTGTCCACTTCTTCCGAGGCCTTACAGTAGGAAAGTTAAGTCCGAATCATAGTCACTGAGGAAAATTTAATGATGTGTCCTCAGGGTCACAATATGTGTCCCGGGCAGATAAATCACTGCTGTTTCACTGTCTGAGTCACCGAAATAAATGCTGCGTTTTTACACAGGCCAGCGTCGGCGGTTCAAAAGAAAGTGGAGGTCAAGTCTGCAGAGGAATGGTTTGACTCCGTCAATAAGTGTTTAAATATGAGCTTTTTCTCTGTCATTTGTATTCAATATTCTGAATTAAAATAAAGCAACGCGGACAAATGTCCAACGCAGTGACATTAATTCTCATCTAGAAGCTGCCAGCGGAGACCGTAAAGGCCACATTTCTTAGACGATGTCACCAGTGAGAGTACGGAAGTGCAGTCCGTTCAGCACGGCCACAGAATGCACCCCTCTGCAAAATTGTCATCGCGGGAGGGATCGGTCATCAATCAGTCAGCGATTCTAATGAGGCTACGACTTGTTAACGTGTCCCATTCATGGCGCGTTGACTGTTCGCCCCGCGGTCACACACGTGCTTCTACTTGAGCTCTTTATTCCACTAATATCCAGCCCTGATATCCAGCCTGGTGCTTTTTCCTCCGCCCTCATTAACCATCGACAGAGACCGGGGCGAAATAAAACCGTTAGAGCGCCATTACATGATGTCTAACCTTCCTGTTTTGTCAACAAATGATTTTTAAAGTGGTTTTGCACCATTTCAACACGGCCTGCTGGGATTCAGTCCTATGTATTTGTTTTCAGAGATGGATGTTGTACATAGATTGTTTCCAGTTAACAAAAGCCTGCTTGACTGCACAATGGATCCCGATTAGATTAAAGCTGCACTGTAAGAGCTTTTTGTTTGCGTTAAAGTGATTTTAGCTCCGACGGTGACAGAGCCAAACACAGGACGCTGCTGGGAAGACATCTTTGCAAAACAAAAACACCGAAAAAAAACAACAACAAAATCTCTACAAAGATTGTAGTGCAGGTACCACAGGTTTCGTTGGCAACAACTTGCATCATACTGTCAAATGAAATCCGACTGATGCAGCCACTGTTATTTTTTTTAGGAAAAAGAGAAAGGAGTTAAGAGGGACAAAGTGCAAAGTTGCTCGTGTAAGAGAAAGACAGAAAAAGAGACAAAAAGCCCGGGGAGCAGCCGTGTCATTACGGTTTCCTTGAACTCATGTCACGGACCCTCTGCTGCTATCAGTCTGATGAAGCGTAGCTGGTGCTACGAGCAGTCAGAGCGGCACATCACTTCATGGATCACAACACAAAAAAGCCCTGGATGCTCACAGCCCGGGGACTTTGTAATGTCTCCACCGTCACCCTACGTGTCAAACAGCGGAGTACGTACGTCGTGTCCTCTGTGTTTACACGCCGCAACACTTGAGTCACTGGGAGTTTGGTCGCCGTAAAGGAATGTCACTTCTGGGTTAAGAGTCTGATCTCAGGAGCGCGGGATCTTCAGGGAAGCTCTTAACCAGACAGGTGTAACGTGAGAGAAGACAATAAGGAATGTCCATCATTCCTTATTGCCATGACCATCAACTTTGGTAAATGGGCTGCAAGTGATGTCTCTGTGAATGTATGGGAATATATCATAAAGAACAACACACTCAAACGTCTCCTACACTGTCTCCTACAAGGGGCAGTGGTGGCCTAGTGGTTAAGGAACCAGATTGGGGTCCGGAGGGTTCAATTCCACCAACGACTGAGGTCCACTGAGCATGGCACCGTCCCCACTCACTGCTCCCCGTGTGGTCAAAGCTGCCCACTGTTCACTTTGATGATGGGTTAAATACAGAGGACACATTTCATTGTGTGCAGTGGTGTCACTTCCATCCTTTTCCTGTCTCCAACACTTTGTTCATATTATTTTTATTCAGGAGAGGCTTTGATTTTGATAAAAAGCAAAAGAAAACACATTCAGACCTGGACAACAAAAAACATAAAGGCGTTAATAGTCACCATGCAACAGAGTATGGCATACCTCAGCTACTAAAGTGATCCACCAGTGAATTGATTTTGTTCTTGTTCAACAAGGAAAGCTATTAGGGGACATTTCTAGTACCAAAATACATTTTTCTTCTCCTTTCAGCTTGTCCCTCTTTCAGGGGTTGCCACAGCGAGTCAATAATGTCCTTCTCCCCCTGTCCTCTGTATCCTCAACTCCAACTACCTAACTCCAACTACCTCCATGTCCTCCCTCACTGCATCAATCTCCTCTTCGTCTCCTACCTGGTAGCTCCATCTCTAGGATCATTCTTCTACCAATGTATCCACTGTCCCTCCTCTGAACATGTCCAAATCATCTCAATCTGTCTTGTCTAGCTTTTTCTCCAAACCTTCCTGTCTGTGTTGTCCATCTAATCACCTCATTCCTGATCCTGTCCATCCTTGACTACTGATTTTATTTACTTCTTAGATCCTACTAAAATAATCCATCTTCATACATCATACAGTCACTAACATTTTACATCCATCATGTAAATGTAGTGTTTTCCTCTAAATAGGATCATCAGTTTAAAATGTCTGTCCCCAGTCTGTGGGTTATCAGAGTGATCACACTCACCTGTGTGTTAATTAGTGTCACCTGGTGTCCTCAGTATATATACACACCCCTCTCCCTCACTCAGTCTTTGTTGGTTGATGTGTGTGGCTGGTTGCTTGACTTCCTCTCTGTGTTTGGTCTGGTCCTGTTTGTGTCTAGTACGGGCTCTTGGTTCCTGTTCTGTTCCTGCCTGGTCTGTTTGACATCGAGTTTTGGTTTTTCAGTTTCTTTTGTGAATAGAGCTCGTTTTCACCATGAGAGAGAGAGCTGCCAGTTACTGCACTTTGGGTCCTGCCTACTTCCTGCACCATTGAATTTAACATAAATCAACAGGATTTAGAACTTTTTGACTCGCTGGCCTTATCTTGTTCTAAAATCGGTCACGGGGGCAGATGGATGGAGTGTTCATGTGGCCTAATGTAAATGACAGGTGAAAATCATGCATAAAGGCTAAAATGCTTAAAGCATTATAGAAAATATATGAGCATTACAGGGGAAAGGAAATCAAACTCCTTGTCATTGTGACGTTGTGATTCAAACCACTGCACACAATGAAATGTGCCCTCTGTATTTAACCCATCACCAAAGTGAACAGTGGGGGCAGCTTTGAGAACTTAGGGAGCTGTGAGTGTGGACGGTGCCATGCTCAGTGGACCTCAGCGGTAACTTGGCAGTAGAGGGATTTGAACCGGGGACCTTGTAGACCCAAGTCTGCTTCCTTAACCACTAAGTAGAGTGGTACGTAGTAGAGGACACCACGAGAACGTTAAAGGGGGAAGTGTGGGCGTGGACTGTATATATAAACCCGCGTCCTATAATCAGGTGTGTCTTATGCGTGTGTTAAATATAGTAATGGCACACATAACTGAGACTGCGACTTTTCGTACGGTGCGCCTTATGGTCGTGAAAACATGTTGGGCAACATTAGTTTTTTTTTTTTTGGAAAATGTTTCACCTCTCACTCAAGAAGCTTCTTTAGTTGTGAGTTGTTGGATGGTGCAACAAAGACACCTCAATAGAACGACTAAAATAATATAAAGAGTTGTGTTACTTCTAAACCACTGAATCTTTTCTCAGCTTCTTACTGAGGGTAAGGACAGTTCTGTTCTTATGTAATGGGTTTTTGACTCTTACAACAAAGCTCAGCAAAAGTTTTTGGCCGAAAACTGTGACAGACAATGTCTGCTTTTCACCGTTAAAAGACGACCCAATGTAACTCCATCCTCTGAAAGCCCTTCTTCAAACTCCGTAAATGTGCTGTTGTGTAAAACCAGGGGGTTTCGGTGTTACAACAAGAGTGCTGTTTTATGTCCTCTGTAAGTGGACACATAAAGGGCATTGAGGTATACGATTGTAACCTAATTATATGGTAATATGGAACACTTTAGGTGAAAACCAATAAGTCTACCATAACAGGTCTACCTAATGTAATCCCATTATTGCTCCATTACCTTCAAGAGGCGGGGGGCGAAGAAGGTAAAGCATATATTTTTCATCAGGGGGCTTCAGGGTATCACTTAAAGAGGGCGCTTGGGAATAAGTCATCACCAGTGGGCGTATTTATTCCCCGAATAAACACCGCCTCTTGGAATTCTGGGGTTGGTGTAGAAACAGGTCTTCATAATGTTGGATATTTCAGCATCTTATGGATTTGGTGATACAGTGTGTAGTGCGTGTGTTGAGCATAGTTATTGCATCATTAACCTGCAGACTGTTGTCTTTGTCACGGTGTAGGCTTGTGCGTAGCTCTGCAGTTCAGTTATAAAACCATGAGAGTGACGCGAGCTGATTTCACACAAAGGAAGAAGTGACAGTGAAGACCTTGATTGTTCATAACAAGCTGTCTGATAAAAAAAAAAAAAGAAAGAAACGAAAGGCAGAGAACCTTGATAATTCATCCTGAATAAAATTTTCAGTTTGTGGAAAAAAAAAAGAGAAAAATCTTAACAGGGTGTTTGTATTTTACCTTGTGCAATTTTCACCCGTTATGTCTCATACAATTCATCAGACGCAGACAAATTAAGTCCCGTCTGCCTCCTACCTTCGTTCAGTCCCATGTGGATAGTCCAGTAGTTCTGCAGACACTGCATCTCCTTCTTCATGCCTCTCTTGCAGCGGCAGTCATACAGAGGACTAACCAGCAGCACCTCCAGGGCAGCCTGACACTCTCTGTTGTTATCCAGCATGGCTTCCTTCTCCTTGCCCACAAGGCACTGCCTCATCACCCGGTAGCGGGAGCTGCAGTGAGGGTTCTGGTTGCACATGTCACTGGCCTGGATGCAGTCCACCCATTCCGACTGAGCTCCAGGCCCAGACCCGGCACCTGTGGATGCCGGAGCATTGGTGCTCAAGGACAAGGATGAGGGGCCTTCCCATGAACTTGCTGCTTCATCTATTTTTCAGGATAAAGGAACAAGACATGGAAGTGATAAAGGAGCTCCAGCGGTTAGATCTTTTTTTTTTTTTTCTTTTTCAGCTTAACTCTGTGTACAAAAGTTGTAATTAAGGAACTTTTCTTGATGTTAAGCTCTTAAAGGAGGCTGCACCAGGGGCTTATAATTAGTTTGGCTGCTCCCTCTCTGTGTGCAGTCACATTCTGCTGCAATGACTTCATTCGTCACCGTGTTCACCTGGGGGTCTTGTTTTCTCCTGTCTGCTTGATTACGTAGTCACTGACCTGTATAAAAACAAGAACCGTGGCCCACCCACTTTGGTGCAATGTGGTGTAGTTCTCCAAACGGAATGGGAGGAAAACAACTAATTATCTCATTATATGAGCAACTCGGCATAAAACTGCGTTTGAAATCATATCTGGCTCTCCAGAAATGGGCTTAAACTGAGCATACGGCTGATCCACACAGCTGAGAACAGATGTTCCAGTTTGACAGGAGTCAGAATTTACACTCGGGTTCAGAGGAGTTCAGCCCAAATGACAAGAGAGACCCCTTGTGGAGATGTTGAAAACTATCACCAGCAGAGAGAAGGTGGTGGTGCTGCGGGGAGAGGAGGGGGGTATATGGAATTTACTGTGGATTTATTTATGTATGGGAAGATGTTTAGAACAAAAATAAGTTTTTAGTTAAAGAATAAAATAGAGGTGATTCAAATTGATCATGGCGCAATGTTACACAGATTTTTGGGGACAGAAGTGTTGGTAAAGAGTAGAAACTTTAACATGTTCGCATCCAAATTCTGTATTAATGCAGTATTTTGTGATTATTATAGGGATTTCGCCCAATGATTGACAGCACAGACTTACTTGCAGCTTTGGGTGAAAATTACGCATAATCCTATTTAACCATCCAACTGTGATATGACCACCCACCAGCATATTCAGGCATTTCTTCATATGGAACAACCTTGTGCTGGTTATCTACTTGTTTTTTTTTTTTAAACATACATTCACAATTTTTAAAAATCCCCACATGCCCAGAATAATTAAAAATGTCCTTCATATGACGCATAAATCCACAATTAACGCACAACTATCAGACACATTTCTGCACATCTTACCTAAAAGCAGGAGACAGATGTGAACACACATCCACACCATGACAGACTTCATTTTGATGGGGATAAAAAAATTTGACTTGAGATCCAGTTGGACTGATATTTCCACTGCGGAGATGGGGGGGGAAAAAATGAACTCCTCTTCTCAGATCCTTTATCCTGGTTTTTAGTTCAAGTGTAGAAAAGTCCAAATCCTCATTCAACTTCAAAATACAGACGCGCCACCCGAAAAAAAAAATATCCAAGTCTGAGAAATTAATCCACACTTCTCTTGGATTTGAGGACTCACCACGACGTAGAAACAACACCTAATATTTCTCGGGAAAGAAAATGCCAGTCAATCACTGCGTCAGTCACTCAATCCATGAAAGCGGTCTGTCGGGTTCCGCCTGCGCTCCGTTCATAACGACAAACTACTGAGACTCGCTCTCTCCGCATCATAAGGGCGCACACTGGCCGCTCCGCTGGCACCTCCTGCAGACAAGTTGTGCCTAAAACATTCCTCCAGTCGGTGGTCCCCGCTCTGTCAGCTGATCGGGGCTGGGGAAGTGCCTGCAGACCGGACGTGTCCTCCCCACCACTGGTGTAGAAAACAGCGGTGCGCTCCTCTGGTGGCACCGGCACCGAAAGCTCCTTCAGCACTGACTGAATGCATGCGCGCCGACGCTTCGCAGCACTTTATAAAGAGAGCAGAATTTCAAAGGCCGATAGAGGGCGCTGGTACAGGGGTGCAGTCACTGTTGGTAAAATAGGGGGCGGGGGGCTTTCACAGTAATAATGCATATTTACACACTGAAAATGCATTGTCGTCGGTGCCCACAGTGGGCTTTAGGAGCATCTGCAGCATTGTTTTATCGTGGTTGTAGAATTAGGTCCATTTGAGGAAAAAATAGTAGTATTTTGTATTTGTATGTATGTAAGGAAAGAGTGAGAGAGGGAAGGAATCAAGGAAAGCAAGCTGCTTGTCAGGCCTTCACTTTGGCCCAGAGGCAATGTCTCCAGGGTTCACCTCCTGGACAGGTTAGAATCCTGGTTAGGGTGGTTGACTCCCAGTGGGATAACCACCTGCAGGAAGGTACAGTACTGTGCAATGTTTGATTTGGGTGGCATTTGTGGAGATTGCTGTCCTGCCACCTTGTGGTAGTTAAGTGCGTGAAAATGTATGAGATGTGTATAAGAGACAGCCATTCCCTCACCGTAATAGCCTGTATCGCCTAGCCACTCCATGTGTAGCTTTTCTTCATTGCTCTGGGCTTTTATTCCTGGCAATAAGCTCTTTATCACTCCTCAACACAATTCAT
>JAFBJS010000522.1:63820-199224 GCA_016785265.1 Paraplagusia blochii | reverse complement strand
AGAAAACTGCATTAGATGAAAGTGAATAGTGAAATGAAAACACGTCTCCATAACAGCACTCAGATTCAATGTTAACCACTGAGTGTGTCCAACAGGAATAATTTTTTTTGCATCGTGGACTTGTGGTGAAACCCTCAATAAATCATTTGGCCACAGTCACATTAAACTTTTATACCAAGATGGGGGCCAAAAAAAAATCATTCCATGGGCCGCAAATGGTCCGTGAGCCGCGAGGTTGACACCCCAGTTATCTAGTTATGGAAAATACTGTGAATTGAAAGTATACATACACATTTTATATGCCATACATTATCTTTTATGTACTTTTTATTACCAAATGGGCCACATCTGGCCCTCGGGCCATAGTTTGTCCAGGTAGCCTTGAAGGTGGATTTTAACACTTTGCATCCTGTCAGATATATTTTTGCTCACTTTTACAGCATTAATAATGACAAATGTAATATTTGAGGGAGTGGTGTCCAACATCAGCATTCATTCATTCATTTATGTTAATCAGACAGGTAACCATAGCAGCTAAACATTAGCAGCACTTTGCTTTTCCTACCTAAAGATTTCAAGGTTGTAGGTTTTCACCAAGTTGTCATACACCGGGAAGAGGAGGAGGAGGAGGAGTAAGGGGCCACTTCTGATTGGTCTGTATCATCATTTCCTTGGAGAGTGCACAGTCCGTATCTGTAGCTCTTCTTGAGAAGAGCATGTAAATGATGCGCTTTTCATGCAAATTCCATTTAAAGTCCATTAAGGGGGAAAAAAACATGACGTGTGGGCAGTAATGGAGCAAATGAATGGACACTAATTGTCATCAACATCTGATATGAGCCTCAAGAAACTTGATGCGGTGATATTTAAGAATCTTGATGGTTAAAAAAACTGAGGAAAAGGATGAATATTTCCTTGGTATCTGTGCCAACACTCTTGTTTCTTCAATCCCTTGTTTATTTGAATGTCTGGTGCCTGTTGCCATCTGGAATTACCTGAAGAATGCAATGAAAACTAAACATGGAATTTTTAAAACCACTGTTTGGCAGTACAATACTATAGATGCTATTGAAGAACATAGGTGATTGTGGTTACTATCAAAAAAAACAGGGATCAGCTGTGGAATCAAACTCTCATGATTCGCTTTATGTTGTTATCATTCAATTTGTCTGAAGTCATGTAAAGTTAGACATTAAAATGAACAAGGAATTGAAGAAAACAGCTATTTTTTCATGGTGAAATTGTCTACGCCAAAATGCAGTGAATGACCTCATATTTACCATGGGCTTTAGAGACAATTGATCTTGAGCAGACGTCAGGCCTGCCTTCTTACTACTACAGAAATGCACAATGATTCAGAGGTTGGACACTGGACTGAGCAGTGATGATGAAAATGTCATCATTCATTCCAGGGCAATATCCCGTGCACTTCAAGTTGCATCTGTTTCCTCTGATTGAAAAGAAATATTGGAATAAAAGAATCAGGCACAATGTCTGGCATTATATCTGTGTTCACAGGAAATAAGCCCACAAACCCACAGAAGCTGCCATTTTTCAAAGTGGCTTTGCATTAAACAAAATGACTTTGTTGTGCATCATTGCTTTGAAAAAAAAGTGCCAGGAATGTCATAAATCTTTGCAAATCTTGAAAACAAAGTCTCTATTTAGAGGCAGTGACAGTGACAAACTGCAAGGCCACTGGCTCATAATGATGTCTGACTGTCACTGCAGGCTGCCAACCAAGAGGGAGAAGCTTCTCGCTCTTGTGAAGGCAAAATCAGCCTCACTCTGCCTATATTGGCCTGGGCTTATTCTCTTCTCCCACCAGATTTTCTGTCATTATTAGGGACACAGTAAAGCATCATCCACCGCCACAAACACATCAGCTCGGCTTTTATGCAGCACTGGCTGCAACATTTTTAGACTTCAACCGCCTCCCGGATGCACATGCGCATAATTCCGTGCAGAGCTGCAACCTTTTCCCTTTCTGGCAATTATTTTCACTTGTAGGCCAATTTTTTTTCCCTTTTTCTGTGTTTCAGGAAGAACAGTTGCAAATACTTAATACATTTTACAACTGCCTGAGCAGTAGCCTCGGGAGGAGGAGGAAGAAATGTGTACTACTGTAAAGAATGAAATGAGCAGTACGTTCAAAGCCAGTGAATAAAGCAGGATTTGCATTTGGTATTTTTCAAGCATCACATCATTTCCCTTCATTATAAGAGCAACTGCTTTAATTCCCCCCCTCGTTTTTTCTCTTTCCTTTGCTCCTTCTCGACCCAGTCTGTGAGGTCCACCGTGAGAGTAAATTCTTCTTGACGTCGGCGTGATTAGCCGACTCTGAGGAGCCTTAATTGCTCCTTTCTGTTGCTTTCTCCCATGCACAATTGAATAAGAGCGTCCAAAGAAAGGAGCACACACGCACGCATGAACTTTGAAGGGCCCACACCACCCTTCATAAATCAACATATACTTATGTGCAGAGGGAAAAAAAAGCTTGTGGACACATTCATGCAGATGCACATAATCTGTATGTCAGATAAACCAGCCGCCCGCAGCATAGCTCTGAGAGCGTGAAGATAGGAAATGACAAATCTGGATATGGAAGACATTGTTTTCAACTGTTGAAAGAAATAACCGGCTGTCTCTGAGAAGTGTGTCTAATACGGTGAAGATATCATTATCAATTCATGAGATATGAAATAATAATAATAATAATAATAATACAACAGTTAAAGTTGAGCCTCTGCATATTAACTCGTGCTCAACGAAACACTGGCACCGACTGCTCTCGGCTGAACCCAGAGTTTACGCAGCATTACCTTGAAAGCAGTATATTTGTGTTTAAAGCCACTCATATTCTCGGAGATAAAAGTGCTTTCAGAATGCTTGTAACCGCCGCTTGGCCGTTACTCACACTCAACCCAAGGGATCTGAGGACATTTAGCTATCAGAGTGGTAATTGCCAAGTGTTAACCTGCCCTCATTTAGCCATCGGGGTGTTAACCCTCCCTGAAAATGCCACCGTCTTCAAGTTTAACAACTAATCCAATAAGAATTTAAATTCAAATGGGTTGTGAGGGCAATGCTGATAAGCGTTTGCTTCACCTCACCTCAAAGCTTCTCCAAACACAATATTTATCTGCAGATTTCTATAAGGGGCAAAGGTGCCTGTATCTCTCTGTGCCGGTCATGGCTTTTGGAGAAAGTAATAATGAAGTGCACGCAAACCCACACACACACACCTTCACACACATGCAGAGGTTGAGCATGACTGATTAGATTAGGAATTATGTGGCTAATTAATGTGCATCTTTAAGGACCTGCGCTGCATGCTTATGAGGAGACACTGACTGACTTGTGAATGAAACATGACAAAAACATCAGAGCAGAGACATCCTCCACTAGTATGTTTATTTAAAAATACATGGTAGCTCTGCTATTTGCTTATTCATTTAGTTGGCTTTACTTAACCAGGCTCTAGTATCTGTCTCTGTATGGAATCATAAACAATATACAGTCAAAAAAAATTGTCTTTAATATAAAAAAACGTCTTAAAACCAGATTGAAGGAAAGGAAACAAACTCCTTGTCAAACACTGCATTGAGCCTCTCATCAAAGTGAACATTTGGTAGGTGCCCAGGGGAGCAGTGGGTGGGGACAGTGCCATGCTCAGAGGCACGTCATTGGATTCAAACCTGGAACCCTTCGGATCCAAGTCCAGTTCCTTAACCAGGCCAACTCATTCACAAATGGACTCTAAACAAAAACTTACCAGATTGGAAGCAGCAAAAGCACCAACTCCACCCAACTGTCAGTCCTCGTCTTAACTGTCTTTGCACATGATTGACAGACACTGACAGACAATCAAAACTTGCACTGGTTAGAGACTGGTCAATGTTGCAGAGCACTGGTGAACATATTTTGAGCACGTAGAAAGCTGATCCGTAAATTGCAAAACAATGTGGTCACTCCACATTGTGCTTGTTTTTTATCTGACCTGCAATACTTAACCTCTCCTTTAGGGGACAGCGTCACT
This sequence comes from Paraplagusia blochii, assembly GCA_016785265.1. Classification (NCBI taxonomy): domain Eukaryota; kingdom Metazoa; phylum Chordata; class Actinopteri; order Pleuronectiformes; family Cynoglossidae; genus Paraplagusia; species Paraplagusia blochii. The sequence continues at coordinate 195,185 of JAFBJS010000522.1, read as the reverse complement.
TCTCGGTCAAATGTTTTTGTCTTTTCTAATTACATTCCCCAGCAATCTTCAGTAGCAAACGTTATATGTTGCGGGTGATAGTTGCTGTTGCGGGTTTTTCACATACTCCGCGTCATGTCCTGCTGAACCAACACCAGGTTGTAAGTGAGAATATTACTGTGGTCAACTTTGTTATGGGTCATTTTCATGCTTTATTTAGAAAACAGGACATTCCTGATGTGACCTCTGCCAGACTTGCTGGTGGCTATTGACCCGTTAGATCCATTTGTTTGCCGGCCATTACAGACGCTGTCCATTTCTATCACATTACTTTGACAGAAATTGAATTTCCTCTGATGCATTTTTGTATATACTAAGTGCTATTGTGTCCTCCCTGGGAGGATAGAGTTTCTAATGGTGCGACGATCCAGAAACACTTCAGGTTTAAACAGAAAAAAAAAGAGAAATTGACTTTATTTTAATGCGTGTATTGATTTTCATGTAATCTTTTCTAAATGTTTTCCACATTAAGCACGTGTCCTTCAAAGCATCTGGTGATACAGAATCAGACACAGGGAGGACAAACTTTTTTTTTTTTTTTTTTTTTTCAGTGAAATCATGCCATGCTGGGACTTCAGTCTTGTTAGGTTCCAGAAAATTAGTGTTTTTCTCACAGTAATGGCAGCACACAGTGAGTACATGCACCTGTTCCCATCAAGATGGCACAAACAAATAGTTTGAATCTGTAGCTTCTGCTCAACTCTTTCTTAGAGACACAGACAGAGATATCCTGTTTCGTGGATAAAGTGTCTGGTCGCCGGTCGGGTTCTAGCAATTCGCCCCAGAGTTGCAAACACCATCGGTCCTAGCCCATCTCGTTAAACACACCATGGGTCCCATATGGGATATTGACAGGGACCTCAGCTCTGCCCAGTTCTGTGAAGGTCTTGGCATCCAGAACAAGTAAGAAAGTCTTATTCTCCTGGAAAAGTAAAGAAAAAGAAAAAAAAAAGAAGATTAAATTATATAGGTTAGAAAAAGGTCACAGGCAGCTTCGCATCAGTCGGTGCTGACTCACATACATGTCGCTCCAAGGTTTTAAGGTGGGCGAGCTTCACACATAAAGCTGGACACTTGGGTGGAATTCTTATAATTTAACACAGAAGAGAAGTTGTCTGTGGTGCTGAGTGAGAATGAAATCATTCAAAATAAATCTGTCCATAGGCAAACTTGAATCAAATAAAAATGGGTTTCAGTTTGAGACGAATGTTTGTCTTTGTCTCAACTTACATCGATACTTGTTGCTTACTTGCTAACAGTGAACATAGGACTTAAAAATACAACAGTGTAATGATTACATTATAGTATAATGTAACACCCAAGTTATACAGTCATAGAAAAATATTATCTTTTCAATTTCTTGTTCATTTTAATACCTGGTGCCACCAAAGGTACAATTTGTTTGGACAAATACAATGATAAGAACAAAAAATATCTCATGTGATTCATTTGAGAGCTGATATATAGACACGTCCTATTGTTTTCTTGATAGTAATCAAAGTCACTTAAGTTCTTACACCAATACCTGTGACACCATACTATTAAAACAGTGCTTTAGCGCATTTCAAGTTTCCTGTGTCCATTGTTTTGACGTATCTGTAGTTGTACTAGGCATTAAAATGATCAAGAAATTGGAGAAAACATGGATGGTCCAATAACTTTTTCCATGATTGTATTTTCTAACCTGAGCCAAACATTTATGAATAGTAAATTTGCAAAATTCCAATTGGTTAACAAAGGGGACTTGGGTCTGCAGGTTCCAATTCACCAGCTGCCTGGTTGCCACTGAGTTGCTCTGATCATACCACCATCCTGACCCACATAACTTCCAGTAGACTGTTCCTGTGACCTGTGACTTTTGACTCTTGGGCCACGATCTGTCCGAAAATTTGACACATGCAAATTTGTGTGAACTAAGATAAATCGTATATACTGTAGAAGTCAAGCAATTACTTGCCTGTCTGTGATATTTATTGGGGATCACAATACCAACCAATTATATCATTTTGAGAAGTTTGTCGGGCCAGATTACAGAGCTGAATGGGCAGCCTCTGGCCCCCAGGCCTTATTTTGCCCAGGTATGCCTTATTAACAAATAAGCAGGTGATGATGAAGATGAATGAATGAATAAATTGCACAATCACAACTTCATAAATGGTTACTGTAGAAGAATAGTAGTACTGTGTTACTGCGATTGAACCATTATAACCATCTCACAGCAGCGTTATTGCACCGCAGCGGAAACTTAAAGATCCACAATAACAAGCCACACCCTGGAGAAGTACTTTATCATAATACCCAAGGTCTTCTTCCCCTTATTTACATAATGCAGTCTAACGGGCTCACACACCTACAGTATCGCTACTTGGAAAAGGTAAACATTTCTCAGCCTATGTCACACTCGGCAGGGGAAGAACGGAGCAGTGCATCCATAATGCAGCGATTCCTCATTCAGAGTGAATGAGATGTGATTCAGTCGGAGCCTGGGCCGTGTGTTTGTGAGTCAGCTCTAATGATAGTGAAAACACATCTATACTGAACACTGTCAAAGTGTAATGTAATGTCAGTGTGGGTTAGAGCACTGTTGTAGTCAATGATGTCTGCTGTCGTTAACTTACTTCTCTTGGTGTGATGATGACTGACATAACCACTCCATCATCCTCCTCTGTGGCTCCCGGCGAAGCAACAAAGACAGGCTCAGACGGGAACAAGCCGGGATACCGCCACACCTAGACAGGAAAGATTACAAAAATATTCCTCTTTACTCCAAGCTGTTTCATGTCACAACACCATACTCCAAGCCGTTGTCACCGAGCAAGGCGGCGGACACAACTTGGACGTTTCGGATCTCCCTGCCGGGATAACAACGGGAGTTCTTTTTTATTTTATTTTGATTGATTTTAAACCTTGAGCTCTTTGGTCAGAACATCCATCTTGAGCAGGGAGTCGCTGAAGACGTGTCCAAAGCCACAGGAGTAGAAGTAACGGTACGGCCGGCCGTTGTACTTGTCATAGTTGATGTGGGGGAACTCGAGGCCGCCGTACTGCAGCAGTTCATCATCGTGCAGCTCTTCGTGGGTCATGAAAACCTGAAGAGTCAACGTGGAAAGGGATGATTTTAATCAGATCTGTGATTGTTTTACACTTCAGCCACATTCAAAGTTAAAGGGCAGACGCGGAGCCACGATCTGAACTTCCATTTTCACATTTCACCATCCTCCATTAACATCTTGCCGAAACCACCTACAATTCCCCAACATGCTGGATAATTGCAGTGTGTGGAATATATATTCATGGTGATTACCTGAGCCCTGCTGTTAACCAGAAAAAAAAAACACACACACACATTAACTCTACAGAGATTTCAGATTCAACAAAGAAACAGTTTAAAATGCAAACTGCATTTTCAGGAAGAAGATTTTTTTTAAAAAGTAAGAATAAAAATTAAACATAAGAAACCTTTTACTAATGAGAAGACGACTGCTGTGCTTCTCTTTAATTTTCCATCAGTGGCATTTTACAAGACGCAAAACCTGGGCTGCTGTTAATATTAACATAAAAACACATATATTCTTAATCAGTCCTCGGATGACAGGGCTTTATATTTTACTAAGAATTCTTGTTTTTTTCTAACTCTGTAGTATTTTAGTATTAGTATTTATTGGAAATGATATAAGATATTATACGTACTATTATTATATTAGATATTAGAAAGTATATTGGATAGACCAGCATTGATGGATGGTTTAGAGACACTAGGAACAGGCAGAAGACAGGAGGCAGAGCTGGAGGTGGAGGAGTTAAAGATGCTGAGGTTCTCTTTAGGAGAGACAAGGATGGACAGGATCAGGAATGAGGTGATTAGAGGGACAACATGGACGGGGGGTTGGAGAAAAAGCTAGACAAGACAGATTGAGATGGTTTGGACATGTTCAGAGGAGGGACAGTGGATTCAAAGGTAGAAGAATGATCCTAGAGATGGAGCTACCAGGTAGGAGACAAATAGGAGATTGATGGATGGGAGGACATGGAGTTGGAGTTAGAGTGGAAGATACAGAGGACAGATAGGAGATGGAAAATGTTGATTCACTGTTGCTGAAAAAGGGACAAGCTGGAGGAGGAGAAGAATATCTTTGGATAGTGTATAATTATTTATATAGATAACCCTTGCATTAATGCACCAATAAATAAATGAAAGTGTATTTGTTTTTACCACATTAACTCTTATTCAATATAATCACACACACACATGCCCCTCCTTCATACCTCTCCTTGTTTGGTCTTCTTGGCTGTTGCTCTGTAGTTTGGCAGAGTGACAAGGTTATGGTCCGGAGGAGTTCCTTCGTCCACGGTCAGGGGAAGGACATATCTCCGTGGGAGGTTTCGACACAGCGCGTTGTAAAACTGCCATGAGAAATCAGAGAGGAATGAAAATGTATTAGATTGACTCCTTTGAAGGTGTAACCTCAGGAGCAATCAGACAAAACACAAAAATCCTATTTTCATGAAGCAGGCAAAATTGTTTGGAGCTATTTGAGGAAAGTTAGTTTTGATTGAAGCGGCACGTGAGCGAAATCAACAAGACTTCCAAGGCACCAAGTTTACCTGACACAAATTGAGGGTCTCTGTCTTTTGAGGGACTTAATATTATGAAACGTGGAATGGGAGAGATGAAGAAGAGGAATAACCTTGGTTGAGAAATTGTGTCATAAAAAAAAAAAGTGTCTGGTTGTTCACAGGTTTATTTGTTTTTTCATGTTTTGTGGAAAATCATGGCTGGACGGATGGATGACGGACGTGAACTCTCAGGAGTTTTGTTAAAAGCCAACACTTCGGCTTAAAATCTGCACAATTTTTCAGTCAAAACACTGTCAGTGGGTGTTTTTCTTTGAACCTCTGTGTTTATTTACCTTGTCCATCTCCTCCCCTGACTCTCTGCGGAGGTTTTCCAGAGTGAAGTCCCCGATGACCTGGCCGTCGTCTCCACAGCACATGTCCATCACCAGGAACCCGTTGTCCTCAAAGGCATTGATCTGGTGCAGCGTGAACATGGGCGCCGCCACATACTTCACTTTACTCTCCTGTTATATCAGAAGCAAACGTTCAGGACGTAAAAATTAAAGATGTTGATGGGAAAAAAAACTTAGATGAAGTAGAGAGAAGAAGGGAGTTGTTGTTGTTGACTTTTGCCATTTTGCTGCTGATTGTGTTGTGCCTCTCACACTTTGAAAGTGTTGTTTGCCTAATGAGTAGTCTGTGTAATGAGATGAGGAAATTGAGAATAAAATGAATAAAAAAGCTGCGCCATCAGAGTGTGACTTCATCAAAATACAGAGAGAAAAACGTTCTCGCATCATCCGTGGATAGATAATCACACACCTTTTTAGTTTTCAGTTTTTACCAACTTTAGAGCGAAATGACATGAATGTGAAAGTCTTGACTCACCTCTCCCGTGTGTCTGTTGACCAAATGGAATATGGTTTGATAGTGAGGCTCCCAGGTCATGACTTTATGGAAGCTCTTGCCCTGGATTCTGTAGAGCATGAACTTCAGCAGGTCCAGCTTGATTGGCTGCTCAATGAATACAATGTAGTTTTCTGACATGACTGTAAAAGGAATGGACACGGGAAAATAAGTTAAAGCGCAACAAACATAGTCTGTTATTTCAGTGGAAATTGTGTCAGAAAAGAAATAAAAATTGTTATTTCTTTATTTATATTTGATAGGGATGAAGGCATTTTTTGTTCTTATCTGCTTGGAAAGCACAAGGAAAGCATTAAACATGGCACCATCTCCAATCACTGCTCCACCCATTGTTCACTTTGAAAAGTTAAAAAGTGGGTAGTGGGCTGCTCCCAGAGAGCAGTGAGAACAATGCCAAGCTCCCTGTACCTCAAAGGGTAACCTATCAGTTGGTGGAAACAAACCTGGAACCCTCAAGACGCAAGTCCACTTCCTTAACCACTAAGCCACCATTGCACGTCACTTTGATTGGAAAATAATTCCCGCACTCAAATGAATAAGTCCTTAATCTGTAACTCTACCCATTGCTTTTATTTTCTCTTTATTAAACCTTGTCGTTTTATCAATATTGATGGATAAATTGATGATATATTTTAACCAAGAATGAGGTTAACCTACTAACATCAGTAATAATAATAATAACAATCATCAGTGTCATCATTTTCACTTCTTTCTGCCATCAATGTTGTCGCCCCCTGGTGGACCACTGTTTCTTCACTCCTGTTAGATGGTCTTTTCTCTCCAATAGTTGGAGGTTTCCTCTCTGTCTCACCTACTTAGCTGTGCTGTGTCACTGTTGGGGAAATGCATTTAAATCTGATGAGTCCATAGAGTCATCAGTGTAAGGCTGATTATGTGGAGCCTCCCACAACTGTACAATGTTGCTCGTGTTATTTTTTCGTGGTGCCAGACAGTCTGGCAGAGCAAGGGTGGTCTGCTGAAAATATAGACCGAGATGTAATCAGGGAATTGGTGCAGTACGAAAACAAAATGAAGCAATGTAGCTTTCGATCGAGCAGAGGAAGACAGAGCTGTAGCACTCAGCGTTCTCCCAAATAAACCAGGGCCCTGATCCCACTGAATCTCCAAACACCTAAAGAGAGTCATGAACCTTATGTTTGATTAATACAGAGCTTTTGATATTGCACGTTGCTGTATCTATAGAAGGAGTTACTGTATATCTACATACATCCACAAACGGTGGAGGGCAGAGATGTCAGACATTGAGAATTATTTATTGAAACTAATAAATCCTTAGCTCTAAGCTTTCAACACTTTACATCAGACATCTGTAGAGCCTCAATATTGATGTATTGATCAGTCATCCAGGTCATGGTCAAGGTTAAAGAACTCTTAAACCTCTTAACAGCAATGAATTTAGTCACAATAGCAGTGACTTATTATGGTAACTAGGTCATTAGTGTTTTTGTGTTTTGTTGCATTGTATTGAAAATGGCTTTTTCATTTTTTTTCTCCATGATAGAACAGAAAAAATAATATTGAAAATACTTGATATGTCCCCTAAAATGGGTCTTGGACCCATATTTTGAATAATTTAATGCAGTGTTTCAGGTGACCCAACATGGGGCCATGCCGCTATGGTTAAGAAATGCTGCAGCAGTGTAATATAATGATGACAGTGACTTATTCTGCAGGCCCAGTATAAAATGCTGTTCATTTTGGGAGCAGTAAACTCAAATTACTCCGTAACATGCCTTTGCAAGTTCTGACAAACAGCTGAAACGTCATATTCATATTTTCCTGCTTTTGACGCAGCTGATTTTTACTGACCTCATAAATTCATGCATTTGTCTATCAGGAAAACTAATTTGCTCCACACCATCCGTGTTCCTGTTGGGATTTGCTCATTAAGCAGCGCAGAGCTGATTTACAACCCTGTGCTTTTCCTCCTGGTAGAAATTCTATGAGTATGTAGTGTCCTTAAAAGACAGACCTGCGCCAGACAAAATGTCTTGGCAGCAGAAGTATTAACGGTGAGTTGGAGACGCAGTGTGTTCCTATGTGTGAGTCAGAGCCACAGAAAGATAGTGGGGTTTAACAAAAGAGCCGTGATTGACAAAGAGAAGCGGGACATGACGAGAATTCAAATTAGTAATTAATAACATGGTTCTCTTTGTCAGTAAAGTGGACTCATCTCACCAGTGTGGACAAGAAAGAAAAAAAAAATGGACTACTCCCTGCATGCAGACCACTGAGAGGAGGCAAGGCGTCTTCTATTGTCTATTTAAAGAGTATCTCACCGAAGCTGTGGTAGTAGGAAGGTTTTCTTGATTCTGCTGCACGGATGGAGCAGATCACCTTGGCTCCACTTAGATCTGCGCTGTCCGACTTCTCTGCGTTGTCCTCAGGAGGAGGCACGCGGATGATGGAGTAGAAGAAGCCTGTATATGATGTAGAAATTATATTTTTTCCCCAATAAAATATAATGGACATCAATTTGTCCAATGCCAGTTGGCAGAGGCAGCTGGTGCCACCCAAATCACATTGCTCCATACAGTGAGTCTTCCTGTGGGTGGTGACTCCACAAGAAGTTATGTGGGTCGGGACAGTGCTGTGATCAGAGCACCTCAGTGGCAACCTGGCAGCTGGTGGATTAGAACCTGAAACCTAATAGACCCAAGTCCAGTTCCTTAACCACTAGGCCACCACTGCCGACTACTGTAGAATTTAAAAGAATAAAATAAAACAGGGGAAAACTCCCTCTTGTGGACTTGGACAACAAACCAAGGCTTTGGGGCTATATGTGACCTGGACAGATTTATAAAATAGCTCAACACATTTGTGCAAATTATATAATTTGTTTATAGTATTTAGTATTATAAAGTATCAGGAGTGATTTGGGATAGAAGAGTCTCAGCTAAGGTGAAGGGAAAGGTTTACAGTTGTGAGACCAGTTGTGAGACCAGCCTTGATGGACAGATTAGAGACACTAGGTAGAAGACAGGAGACAGAGCTGGAGGTGAAGGAGTTAAAGATGCTGAGATTCTCTTTAGGAGAATTTTGAGGTGATTAGAGGGACAACACAGACAGGAAAGGTTTGAAGAAAAGGCTAGAGAAGCCAGATTGAGATGATTTGGACATGTTCAGAGGAGGGACAGTGGACACATTGATTGAAGAATGATCCTAGAGATGGAGCTACCAGGTAGGAGACAAAGAGGAGATTGATGGATGCAGTGAGGGAGGACATGGAGGTAGTTGGAGTCAAAGTAGAAGATACAGAAGACACAGGGAGATGTGAAATAATGATTCGCTGTGAAAAAGGGACAAGGAAAAAGAAAATAAGACCATGGTGATTATACTTGTTTTTTTTTTGTCCTGTTTTCCCACTTGCATTTCAGCCTTTACTTTGCCATCTCTTACCCTTTATACATGTCTTTTTTATTCATTCTTGGTTCACACAAAATTACATCTATCCACTTCTGATTTGATTTGGTTGATTTCCCATTTCCAATTTTAGGAACAATTGTATAAATTTCCCTACGTCTGCAATAGAAGATGAAACAATAAGTTGAGAAAATTCACCATTTTTCCCGTAGGAGTTTCCCATGTTGTACGAGGCTCCCTCCCGATCATAGTGGGGATGAGCCGTGGCCGAATTGACGGCAATATACTGTGTCCAGTCCACCTGAAACAAGTAGCATCATCATCATCATCATCATCATCCTCAGCAATAGTACCAGCACCATAACGATTCACGTTCCTCCCTTGTTTTCCCCTCACTGACCTTCTCCTTTGTCTCCAGACTTTGTGGATCTACACGTCTCATGTAGTTGGTCTCCGTGCTGACATAATAGTCTCCTTTGTACTTGACAAAGTTCACGCTGGCATTATCCGTGGCTTCTGCTCACACAGACAAACACAACCACAAAAGAAAACCCCATCAGACACCGACTAAACTGTGCAACTACACTTTGCAAATGTTAGGCTGTTTTTTTTTTTTGTTTTTTTTTTTTCAGAAAATCAAATTATAAACGTGTTCTAAGAGCTGGTAGTATGATTCACATCTGCAGGCAGATGAAGAAACACACAAATCAGGTTAACCCACTAATCTGAAGTGCTTTTATTTTGTTAAAGGAAATGAATAAATAACTTAAGTTATAGTTATGCATGATTTAGCTTTTATAATAGAGGTTTAATGTGCACATTTAATGCTTTTAGCTTAAATGAATGTGTTTAAAAGGGGAAAATGCAGTGTTTATCCTGTTAAAGTTCCTTCTAATGTTGATAAATACAGTTAAATGGGCCTCACGGACACGTATTTGCCGTGGTATTCCTGGGCCTTTGTTTGAGAAAATATTGATAATTAAATCTAAATTAAAGTTATATTATTACCAGACTCACAGTCAATGTCACATAAATGACACCACGAAACACAAGTTCTTTTCTACGCCACTGAAAAGACGTTGCCGCTAATTCACACTTACAGTAATTTCCTCAGTTTTAAGCAGCAGCTTTGTTGTTGCTTTTTTTTTTCCCCCATTCCCTTTTCAAACTTCACAGGAAGCACAAAGAACACAACCACGCAGTCGCATAATGAAACATCAGCATTCATTAGACTATGGCTGGTGTGCACAATACAACGTAAATATCCAAGGACAGTTGCAGAAAATGAGAAAAAAAAAAAAAGTATGAAGAATGTAAAGAGACAGACGTACTTGGAATCTGGAAGCGTGAAAAGAAGCGGGCGAAGATGTTCTTGCAGGGATCAGGCATCGCCAGGGTCCCAAACTCTGACACCACAATACGGTTCTTCTCTGAATTCTGCACGTACGAGTCACTGCGCAGGAAGCGGCTGCTGTAGGTGACCTGGCCTTCTTTGATGTGGAACCGGTGCATCATGGCCATGCCGTCAAACCAGTGAGTGTATCTTTGGAAACAATCAAACACAGATCATTGTGAAATGATGTTTTAAAGATGGAAGAAGCGTAATTCAGAAATAATACAGGACGCAAGAAATAAATGCATTAGTCACGACTGACCAAACCTCAGCAGGGAGGACCATGTTTAGACATAACTGACCTTGGTCACCTGAAGTCAGTCCGGTTTATCCTCAAAGAAGGAATAAAAAATAGGAATACATTTCCTTTAATTATTTAAATTATCTGATTTTTTCTCAGCAAAGTTTATTCAAGGTTCACAGCCTTCTTCCCACTGCCCAAAAACCATGGAGCATGAATTTGTTTTCACTACAACATAACCATGAGCATGGATGTGGGATTGAACTGCTGTCTCCAGTGATGGGAGTATCAGTCCAGTGGTATCGATAAATCAATACTCACTCATATTGGCTACTCACATAGATTATCAATACGACAGTGATCAATAACAAAATATGCATACAGTCCATATGGAATCAGACATCAAGGAATTTCCCTATGGCCCCCCTTCAGATTTGGCCTAAATAAAAATATAAAATTACATTTTGGCAACAAAGGAAAGAAGTATTAGCTCATTTCTTTGAGTTCTTTCTGAATTATGGCCCATTAAAATTAAGGATGTTCAATATTAATTCTTGCCATTACTTGATTTTGGCTGATATTCTCCTGATACATAATTTTCCAATACCAATATTGGAAAAAGTGACACAAGAACCATTTTCAGCATGACTGCTATCAGATAATTATTCTCATATCAGGCCAATAATAACTTATTAACACTTTTTGACAAATCCTAACCATAAAAAAAAGCTTCTGGTAGATTTTTTTTATTATTATTTTGTTAGATTCTTGGTTTCAGATTTGATCTTTTGTTAATTATTGGGTATCTTTGTTCAGTGGATTTCTAAAGGCGCCTTAACCACTTTTTTTTTTTTTTTTGCCCCGGGGCAGATATTTAACGTTGAAACCTAAATATTTTGAGAAAATGACTATTTGTGCCAGCAAAAATAACACTGTTCTCATATATAATCTGATTAGTTTAACATCAGGTGTTTGGGTTTGTTGGGTCAGGGGTTTATGATATTCAGTGTCATAAATTTGCCAACAAAATCTGGTCAATGGACCACAATAAATATTTTATGTATATTTTGCAATCCACCAGCTGCCGGGTGTGTGGCACTCTGATCATTGCACCGTCTCGAACAATGTATTTTCCATTGGGCTCAAAACATGGAGGAACACTCATTGTACAGAGCAATGTGATTTGGGTGGCAGTCGTGCAGACTGCTGCCAATGCGATCCGGTAACAGATAAGTGGATTAAGAAGAATACATTTTTTAATTTGAAATTTATTTCTTGCATTTCCAGATTGTTAAAACACCTGATGGAGGAGTTTGAAAAATGCCTGGCAAAAAAAACTGAGCCAAGAGCATGTAAAGCAAACTACAGTAATCATTATTTTACCAAATTCACGCCTCAGGTTGTGTTCACCGGGTCCCAGCTGTATATGATCGTAGCAAACCTGAAGTCAAGGCGAATTATTAGTTTGTTTTTGATTCTGACTTTCCACGTCAAAAACAAACTTTGAAAATGCCTTCAAAATCTGCTCTGCCTCTGTATCATTCATCTCAGCCCCATAATAATAAATATAAAGTCTAATAAAGTCATAATCCAAGATTTATATGAAGAAGTAGGTGGTGCTTCCCATCCACCTACAACTTCCTGTTGTCCTCGTGCCTTTTGCTTTGCTCAGTCGTTTTGGCGAAATCTGTTTCTCCACCCTTGCTTGCGGTAAAAGTGTTCTGTAAAGAATCAGAAAGATTTTTTTCCACCGACGCATGTAATTATTAACGACAGCCAGAAGGTTTTTGTTTTTCCTGCATGCGTCTGTCTGCGTGTTTGCTGGGAGAAAAAAACTTAAACAGGGAGAATAAAATATTTTGAGTTAATATTTTAGCAGTAAGTAGCACACGGCTCAGAGAAGGAAAGGTCTGGATTCTAAGAATGATCAATGCACTATACTCAACATGTGATTTTAACATTAACCCCACGAGAACAGTAAAAGTGTATTGACCTGCTGGGTAACTGCCCAGTTTTATATTCTCTTTACACTTTTTTTTTATTTGCAGCCGAAGCCATTTGTCCAGGCTGTAATGTTTAGGGCATGTGTAACTTTATAGATGTGTGTACAGAGACTTGTCCACGTCTCCTCTGCGCCACTTGTTGTAAATCGTGTTTAAATCTGATGTGTACTTTGAGTTCCTGTTTTTTAAAATCATGTTCTGTCTTTTATTGCGTAGTTTAATCTCATAAAACCAGAGCAAATGTAAAACGTTTGTGGTATTCCTATATTAACTTGTCTTTTCTTTCTCAGGGGCAGCAGTCTCCACGATCACCACCCAAATCACACTGCTCCATACTGTGAGCCTTCCTGTGTGTGGTGAGCCCACTGGAGGTCTTGTGGACCAAGATGGCGCTATGTTCAGAGCTCCTCTGTGGCAACCTGGCCGCTGATCTACTTGAACCTAAAGCCCTGCAGACCCAAGTCCGCTTCCCCAACCGCTTTGCCACCAGTGCTGCCCTTTACCTGTCTTTTCCAAATTCAAATTTCCCAGGACCATTTCTCAAGAAGCTTCCATTGATCCATGTTGGGATTCTTCCCGTGATTGTTGTTGGGATGGGATCTGGAGTTTCTTCCACTGACTGCACCAGAGGGGCCAGGGTCTCCAGACCTTTGGCCTGAGGACATCGCTGACTGCTGGGTACTGCAGAAAGAGAGGACAGGAGAGAAGGGGTGAGAAGAGGAGAGGGGAGGAGGGGTGTAGGCTTTACTGTGTTAAAACAGGAACATGCGGAAATGTTTTGACTATGTTTTATTCACGAGTGAACGACCTGTTTGGAGTGCTGCTCTCTCAGCCTCCCTCAAAAGTGTTCACAGCTGAGATAAGTAACAGATTTTAAAGTCAACATCCTGCGTGGAAAATACCTGGACAGATATAACAAGCTATTTGAAAACGGAATAACAAACATAACACTGGTGTCAGACCTTAATGTTTACCACATGAGTTGCCTTGATCGATTCTTTATTCTAGAATATACATTTATAAATACTACTTAACAAAGTTGTGTCAGAGTCGAGTGGGATCAGCTGAATAAACCACTACTAGAACCACACACGTATTTACTGTAGTTACTGTGAGTTTCCTTGGTTCTTAAAATATACATGTGCGAGAGGTTGAGCTTAACTTAAAGGTTTCAAATAACTCTGTATTACTATTAACATTACCAGAATTTTAAGGATGTAAATAACATTACAATTTAATATCAAAATTCTATTAACACAATCCCTCAGTTTCACCAGATTTGCTTGGATTCAACATATGACACATTTACCTCGGTTTTGGGGGTAGAAAGCTAAATATATCTGAATCAGTTGATAGAGAATGGGGGTCTCAACTTCCAATAAGTTGAGGGCCAGGGCCCCCTCTGTTGTTTAACCAAAGGGTTGCATCAAATATCAATGATCAATACCAAAGAAAGAAATGCTATTAAATAAAAGGTTACTTCTTCACAGATGTGTAACAAATCCACACTACAGATGAGAAGAAAAAAAAGCAAAAAAAAAAAAAAAACACGAAATGAACCAGTAGGAGTCTGTGGACCAGATGTTGAGAACTATAGGATTTACCAAAAAATGTGGAGAACAAATCTGGAAAAACATTTAAAGAATTTCCATATATTTACAGATCAAGCACATGTTCTACTGTAGTACAGTACAATGGAGTACTTCAATCTGTGAAAATTCTTTTCATTTATTTTGTGAAGCACATGCTGAAAATAAAGTTAGTTTCATCAGCACATCGATCAAAAATGGTCTCTAGGAATAAGACAACATTGCATTGGATGAATGTGAATAGTGCAACAAAGAAAACTCTTTATTTTGTTAACCACTGAGTGCATTTTGGGATCTGTTGACTTGCAGTGAAACTCCATTAAACATCTTGTGCGCCATGAGATTGAGTTTGATTATCATAGGATAAACCTGTGTGTAAATCAAACTTTATGTTGGATATTCACATAAAAACAAAATACATGCTTCTTGGTCTGTCTATCATTGAAATTGGCCTTAACTGCAGTACCAGTAGTATTATCCAGGTGCTACAGTGGGTGCATCAGGTCCTTTAGAACCCAAACATGATGTTTCTCAGCCAGGGATCTGTTCTTTAAAACCACTGAGACTAACAGCACCAGCCTGAAGCCCCATGAGGTCACGACAACGCTGCCGCTCCGTTTTGTGATTAAAGACGTGATGGGTGATATCTGGCCCGTGGGCCGTGTTTTTGATATATGTTCTTCGGTAAATCACTACATGATGTCATTGCCGGGCCGTAGTAACTGTACGACTTCTGCGGTCATTGAGAAGTGTGATGAAGTTAGATGAAGAGTATCGTGTAGTATTGCAGTTGCAATCATACTCTGATGACGTTTAAAGGTCAACTGCTCGGTCTTAACATCGTATCCTGTTTTTAACAGCTGTGTTGGATCACATGTCCTCCTACTCATAGCCCTGGTAAACAACTAGAAACAGAGCTGAATGTACTATTCCTTCAATGAACCAATCACATATCCAGCTCCAGTCTTCATCCTAACTCAAACCTGGGCAATTATTTTGATTGTGGGCCACAGGTGGCACTAAAATTCGAGTCACGGGCCGAGTCAGGATCAGAAAGATTGAGTGTTTGTGTGAAATATGATAAATGATGAGTAAAGTATTGACTAAAGGCTCAAAGGCTAAATGCTCAAATCTTTATCCCAGGGGTCCCGAACTCGTGGCCTGCTGGGCCGTTTGCGGAACAATATTTTGCGGCCCCCACCTTGGTGGAAAAGTTGAATTTACAATAATATTTTATAGATTTGTTCTCCACATTTTATGGTAAATCCTATAGTTCTTTCACCCTGATCTTGTTCAGTGTTATATTACACAGAATCTATGGGAAACTGATTTTTTATGATTTTTTTTCTTTCGTATTGAATACTGAACGCTGAGGTGGCCCTCCAGTGAAATGATAGCGTGGGTCGTGGCCCTCAACGTACTTGAGTTAAGCCATTTGTGGACCATCTCTTAGAGAAATTCTGGCTTTGCAGGAAAAATGTAGAAGTTCATTGATAACACAAATTAACGGTGTAATGTGGATCATTTTGGTGGGCCGGATTAGTAAGCCAACCGGGCCGCACCTGGACCCCGAGCCTTAGTTTGCCCAGGTCTAATAACTCTGTATTACTATTAATATTACCAGATTTTTAAGGATGTAAATAACATTATAATTTAATATCAAAATTCCAATAACACAATCCTTCAGTTTCACCAGATTTGCTTGGATTCAACATATGACACATTTACCTCGGTTTTGGGGGTAGAAAGCTAAATATATCTTTTAAATCTTTATCCCAGGGGTCCCAAACACTGTCTTAAATCAGGAAATCCAGCACATTAACCAAACCTTAAACTTAGTTGATATCAACATTTTAAGCCTAGATGTTTATATAGACTGTAGTACTACAAGCAAACTATAATATTATGATGTCATGTATCACTATTAGATGATGATGTGGATCACAGCTTTGTGCACACAGAAAATAAAGAATCGTACAGGAAAAGTGTTGTCAAATGAGATCATAACATTACATAACATTACATTACATTAGGGGAACAAGCTGCAGCCTGTGTGAACTCACGGTCCTCTGGGGGTCATGCACTACAGATGACACCTGCACCACCTACAGTCTTATCTTATATCCAATAACCAATTCCCTTTCATTACCTCATATCTCAGCCATAATGGAGATAGTAAAATATATATGAGTGTTACGTGATTAGCGAACGCAAATCAATTCGGCTCAATACGGAGTCCCATGCTGAGCTTAACTTTTTCCTGACGCCGGGAATTTTTATTGCATCCAATCAGTGGAGGCAGAATTTTCGTTCGCTCCCGTAACTGAAGTGGAGCGGACAATAAAAACAAGAATGTGCATCAGAGAGATAACCACAATGGGGTTTAACTATCTCTTACTATGTTGACTTTGTGAGTTTTGACTGTGATTACTGCAGCTTTGCAAATGAAGCCTGAACGTGCGCTGTCAATTTGTGTGTGTGTGTACCTCCCATCTCATGAAAACAAACCAGTGACAGTGATGAGCAGAACTGTTGTGGATAATTGCTTCAGGTATTGCTTTTTTAAAGTTCTCTTTTATTGCAATTGCAACAGTATATTTAGAACAGCTCATGAATTAATGACTTGTTTTGTTTGAGGCACCAAAACTGTGTCAGTGTAGAGAAAAAAATGACCTTGGTAGAATTAGCTGTTACATTTCTGCATTCCTGGGTTTTTTGGTTTTTTTTTTTCATCCCTGCTCCGTCTGTTTTCTTTTTAGTTGTACATGGACCTGTCAGGTGGTTCCTCCCTTTTATTCAACAACTGAGAACGACTAAATGCTTCTAATGAGACATTGTGTGTATTTTTTCACTGACGCTGATTCAGGGGAAAAAACCTGAAAGGGTTGAACAATGTGAAAATGCCAACATGTCCAGTTCTGATTCTGAAATAAAAGAAATGTCATTGTGACTCAACACAAAGGCTCAACCGACCGTGACTATGTGTTTGTCATACTTTTTGTTTAGCAGCACGGAGTCAACGCTTTCGTGCTTTTTAAATACTACACCGGTTCGGTTTTAAATAAAATAAAGAAAAATTAGGCTTTTATTGTCCAAATGATTAGCAATCATAGAAGAAAAGTAGTTTCTACTCACTGCTCTGAGTCTGGGCTGCTGTGCTCGTCGACATGATGTTAGTTGTGCATATTTGTGAAGATAAACACAGAGGATTTATACAAGCTCTGAGGAGAACCTTTGCACCCTTGAGGTATTGCCATTGGATCATCGTTGTCCGTCAAACAATGCAGACCTACAACATCCCGCCCCTGGTTCCACTGCGATCAGGTTACACTCAGTGTTGTGCCTCAGAGTGTGTCTGAGAAAGGGACAGAGTGTAAATTACAGCTCAACCTGCACAAAGTCCAGCGTTCAGCAGTACAGGCCGACCGGTGCTGTGTAAATATCCAGGTCATCCAGACATGACATGTATTTTTTTTACAATTTTACATGAACTCCAACTTTATCCATATGCAAACACTCATTGAGATATAGCCTGCTCCTGTGTCTAGTTACCTCAAACAAAAACAAGTTGTAAAATGTCCTACCATTAGAGCTCCCAGAAAAGAATGTCGTCCGGTGTTGTGTTGCAGTAAAACAAGAAATAAAGCAGCATCAAGACGGAAGTTATTCTAAAAATGATTGACCTTTGAACCTGAATAACATGGGAGTGTCTCAAGCCAGAAAAATCCTCCTCCTAGCTTTCTATTATGCTGACCTTACTGAGAGGAAGAAAAAACTTGAAAGTAAAATAGACACCTATTAAAGTTTCCTGCAACATTTGTGATATAATATATTGTAGGTTGAAGAAAGACTTTATTTATGAATCTATTATTCAGAGTGATTTGTAGGACAAAAGGGGACGGGGGGTTCACAGAAATGAAAAATGTAGAGTAGTGCAGAAATCTAAGTAAGATATTTTTGTTATATAAAGGCCAAACTTTCAGCTTCTTTTGTTGTGGAACAGCACAGTGTGGATATGAAAGTCAGTGTAATTAGAAGTTTCTTTCCTAAAGATTTAAACACAGGTTCCTGTCTTTAGATCAGATGAAAGTATTGCAGTTTTCTTTGGCATTAGCTGTAGTGTCATTAGAAAACATCTTTGTAATGTGAAAGATGTGCTCACGGTGTTATTCACAACCGACAGGAAGGATCACAGTGTGATGTGATTTGGGTGTGTCAGGTCTGTCTGTCTCCTCTTCCTTCTCTCTGATCATCAGTGTGATCACACTCACCTGTGTCCCTGTCATTAGTCTCACTTGCGTCACATGGTGTCCTCAGTATATATATATCAAGGAGGTTTGTAGAGAGTGTGCTGACCATGAGAACCATTTGCGCCTCAACCTGCAGATGGTCTGCGCTTCAACCTGAGATGCAGACAACGGAATACTGCACCACCACCACCACCCAGCCTTTGACTGGGTTCTTCAGGGGACATCAGGCTGACAGCACAACATCAACTCCTCAATGAAAGAAATCAACTTCACCATTGATTTGCTATAAGGTATGAAAACGTCCATCCTTCCTGGTGAGGGAGGAGATGGACGCTGTCAGCTAGATTTAGCTGATAAGTTGAAGGACAGGAACCAGATGAGACGATGGTTTCATGGTTTCTGCATCCGACCATTTGTTGCAATTAACATGACCAGAAAATGCCTACTCAGCGACACCACCCTAGCTGACCAGCTTTGCACACTTTGAACTTTGCCTAACCCCCACCCCATTTCAAAGATTGCCACTGAACCATTCCAACCCATGCAATTTCCAGCGGGCTCACCTCCCACAGATCGACTAACACTTTGGGGCGGTGAGATTTGGGTGGCCCTGTGGAGACTGCTGCCCCCTGAGACCTGGTAACAGATAACAGAATGAATGAATGAACTTAATTGTTTATTATTCCTCCCCTACAGAATGTAATGTAAAAAAAAATATGATTTAAAAAATACAAATATACATGTGGATAAAAGTGTTTAAGGGTTTGTGTTATACTGAATGAATGAATGAAGGTAAGAAAACTTCTGTCGTCATCCATCCATTTTAATCCACTACCACGGGGGCAGCACTCTCCACATCTGCCACCCAAATCACATTGCACCATAGCGTACCTTTCAACAGGTGATGAGTCCACTGGATGCCAACTTCCCTAACCAGGACTCAAACTTGCCCAGGAGGTGAACCCTGGAGTTGCACAGCAAAGACCAAGACATTACCTCTTGGCTGAAGTGAAGGCCAAAACTCCAAATGTCCTAAATAATAATAATAAAAAATCACTAAAATATAAAATGGCTACTTTTATACATGTTTTGTTGCTGATAAATATTCATGATATTTCATATTATGTAATATCACATTATATATTGTTTCCACAGATGACCTTTACCTTCAAACAGGGTCCAACAGTGCTGGGAACATTTATCTAATCTCTCTTCTTCTCTGTCTTTGCAGGTTGAGTTTCAGCTTTTGCCAGATTATATTTCATAAGGTTAACATTTAGCAAAATCCTGGGGTAAGTGATCATCACTACGATCAGTGAAACTGTCAGCGACTTCAATGACAATTTAATGATGTTAAAACCGTGTGGGTTAGTGAATTGGAGAAAACTTTGTTTTCTTAATGCCTGACATCCACTCCTTTTGGCAAAGATCTTCTCTGCAGCTTTTCTATGTTCCGTGATTCTACGTGCGGTCCAATTATCCAAGTGATCTGTCCAGAGAAAATAGAGCCATTAATCTGAACCAGATGTGACGGTTCCAGAAGAGGGTTCACCATACATAAAACTCATCAAGACACTGACATGTGGGACACAAGCACGTCAGTGCAACACGAAGTAGATAAATGAGCTAATAGGACTGTACAATAAAGAGCGAAATGTCCATGAAAAATAGACAGGAGTGATAACTGTAGCCCTCTGACACTCTTTGTGTGATAAGGATGTAAGGATCAGTATTGCATGGCACATACAGTACGTCACGTATATTTATAGCTTTGACAAGCAACTAGAGGCACACGGGCCTAATCTGGTTCACAGAATCATCCAATCGGGTCAAAAATGGATTTCAGATGAAACAATTAATGTTAGAGACCAACAGTTCAGGAAGCAGACTTTGGGTCCACATGGCTTTGCACTGGCCCGACCCACATAACTTACAGTGGGCTCACCACCCACAGGAAGGCTGACATTATTGAGCAGTGTGATTTGGACTACAGTAGTGGAAACTGCTGCCCCATGACCTGGTAATGGCTAAGAGGGTGAAGATAATGAATAAATGAGAAATAATGTTGGAAATTTCAGATTTATTTATATTTTGTATTTTAGTGTCTGGTGCGAATGTCTGTCTCGGCCTCACAGTAAGTTGCAGCGTGATTTGGGTGCCATTGGTGGAGATTGCTGACTCTGAAACCCAGTAAAAAAAAAAAAAAAGGATACATTTATAAATTTTATTTATAATGAATTACATTTTTCTCGTTATCTTGTTCACATCAAACAGGTCCAAAAACAGAAAACATAGTTTTTTTTCTAGTATAAGTTATTCATATGACTAAATTTAAAAATATGTATGAAAGAGGCAAATCAGAAGAATCTGAGATTTACTGTTGTATTTATTTTATAAATTCAAAGGAAACCATATAAAAATATTCTTTATGCTGTAAACAATGCCGTCCACTGTCCAGAAATAACCTGTTATGCTTTTACTTTAAATATGTTGAGACTCATGCAAACTTCTATTAGACCTGGAGCTCAACACAATTTCACCAAAATTGGATAAGCTTTTATAAGCAGTGGGCCCATTTTCTATTATTTGACGGACCACAGCCAGGTCCACTGCACGTGCACGTCTCACCCACTCATCATTATAAAAATGGAAAGTTCACTCGTTAATGCTACAGGACTTTCTGGGAAGAGAAGTCCAGTTATGATCTGCTCGGAAGATTCATTTAAATCACTTGTTTCCTACAGGGGGGCGTAACTACATGACAAATCAGAAATGATGAAGAAACAGTAAATTAAAACAGCAGTAAGCAGAAGACATCAAAATGAAAATATTCCTATGAACCAGTGATTGAAAAGCAGAGGCAATGAAAGCCTTCTGTTCTGTTAACATCAGTGGGAAGGATAATGATAAAAGCAAATCAACAGCAGACAGCTGATGTTTGAAATGACTTCACGCCAGCAACGCCTCTGGCAAATAAAGTAGTCGCTGACAGGAAAAAGAGCAAAGCTGTATGTTTTAATAGTTTCATACCATCAACACAAACAAGACGTGTTCAAAAAAAGTCAACTTTTAGTCCAAACTAAAAGAAACAGCCCAATGGCACAGGCACGCTGCTGGAGCTACTGTTGGAAAAGAAGAGGCGTGCGAGGTCAAAAAGCCGACGCTGAATGCAGCCAACAGCTCCGACTTGCCTCAATAATATTTACACATTATTGCAAAATCTTTCTCCTTTGCTTCACATAGAGAACAGCAATGACCGGACAATGTTTACTGCCTAAAGTGATATAAAGCCACCATAAACTGCACATGCGGTGTCACAGAGAGTTCAACATCTGTTCTAATGTAGAAGCAGAGCACGTTGAAGTGTGTATGTTACAAAACTCCCAGGGGCTTCTGGGCCGTCACTCAGTCACGAGGCTCTTAAACCTCATTTCATAACACAACAGACCTGACCTGTATATAAATACACAGACTGCAGTGACGTGGCGGGTTTTTAATTAAATTAAAATACTTGGTTCTTGGACTGGATATTATGCCAAATATATAGTTACTTAATTATGTTCCATATTTCTTTTTTATACGTTTTACACAGTTAATACATTTTTTATCCAAGATTCTCAAAAGTAATATCTGGATGAATCACACAGTAGTTGTGGGAGTATTTATTTAGCAGTGGTCACTTTAGTGATTTTACTGTGTGGTTTAACCTGGAGCAATGCTGCCCTCTGCCTCATACTGCCCTCAGTTTCTCTCCTTTCCTTTGGTCAGATGCCCAGAGTCAATGTCTCTGTTATTGGTGTAAAGCTCCAGGCTTCACCTCCTGGGCATTGAGTGATTCCAGGTGAGGGCAATTGGTCTTCCAGTGGGCTCACCACCACCTGCAGGAATGTTCCTGAGGGGCTAGTATGATGCAATGGGTGTGATTTGTGTTGCAGTGGTGGAGACTGCTCACCAAGCAACCTGGTTACAGATAAGTTGACAGAAGATAGATGGAGGGATATTCTCTGTAATCAGATAGTAGGTGGCAAAAGCAGTACCCATTTGCCAGCAGGAAAAAAAATCTTCTAAATCTTAATGTTATTTAGTTCAACAGCTGTACATTGTTGATATAAATTGATTAGAATAGAACAAATATCAGCTTGAAACTGTGCCCAACCTCTGGTCTAGGGACCTTTTGGGGACATCTCTAGTATTTAATGGTCATTAACTATTTAGCAAATTCCTTACACATGATCTTGCTAGCTCTCGAGTGCTGCGTTTGGGTCCTGTCTTTATGGAATGTTACATATTTTTGTTAAACCATCACCAGGGGTGTCAAACTCGTTTACCTTCAAGTGGCCACATTAGCTATACCGTACAGTAACCTTTGGAGTGCCGGTTGAAAATGGAAGGCAGTATAGATGTAACCAGTCCATAACAAACAAATACAGTTTTTACAATTCATTATAATTTATTGTTCATTCATTTATTGTTCAATAAAAAATAAATATACTTTATCATGTTGGAAACACTGCTGTATGGACATTAATAATTGATTTATAACTCACTGTGGTTATACAACATGACTTGGTGGGCCACATTTGGCTCCCGGACCTTTAGTTTGACACATCTGCTCTAACCTGAAAGAAGAATTATTTTCAATAGGTTTATAGCACCCCCTGGTGAGACGGAGGGTGACATTAATAGAATATAGTAAAATTCACTATGTTTTCCAATATAACGAAAAGTAAATAAATTGATACTTTTGAAGATCCACTAGGCCACCACAGGGCCTACTGGTTAAGGAAGCAGACTTGATTCCTGAGGGTTTCAGGTTTGAATCCATCAGATACAAGGTTACCACAGAAATGCACTGAGCGTAGCAATGTCCCCACACACTGTCAAATTGGCAGTCATAGCTGTCTACTGTCCATTGTTCACTGGGGAAGGGGTGGCCCAGTGGTGAAAGTACTGGATTGAGGTACAGGGTTCCAGGTTCGAACCCACTAACTGCCAGGTTATCACTGAGCGTAGCACCATCCCCACTCACTGCTCCCTTTGGTGATAGGTTTAATGTAGAGAAATTTTGTTGCGTGCAGTGCAACTGTTCAAGTATAATAGCTTTAGGTAAGCTCAAATCTGACGGAGCTTCTACTCTCACTGCAGTCCATTTGTTTTGTAGTTTTATTTGTTGCCCTTCAAATGTTGTTGAGAACTGTATGATGTTATCGTGTGTTGTTTGGAAACTATACATAAGTGCCTCTCAAACACAAATGCAGCGAGTGTTTGTGCTTTTCAAATGTATGACAGGCTCCAACTATCACTCCCATGGTCATTATTTCCCCAGACCTGAGAAACAATTGATTTGCTAAACCACGTTTACCAAGCTGAAATACATGGATTTATTCAACATAAAAAGCAACAGTGACTAATTTTCCTCTAGCAATATAACGCGTTATATTGCTGGGGGTGTCTAAACAGGTGACAAACAGACATCTAAACAGTTCAATTATCCCATCCATTGGCGGAGAAAAAGGATGATTTATGTTTTGCCGCCATAAAATGGTACTTTTATCACTGAAACACAACACAGTGCAGGTTTAGGGAGGTGGGAGAACAGAGATTAAAAATGGCAAAATACTTGAAACATGAGAAATAATTGAAAGTAAAATGAGCCAAAATTTTATATAACAACCCCCGGAGCCTTTACCATGTTAACCTCTGGAGCTATCGCACCATTGAATATTACCCAAGGAGGCTTTGACATATTTATAACCTGTGCATGCTGACTCACCTCAGACCTGCACACTCTGACATTTTCATACCTCAGGAGTTGTGTCTGTGCCCTCCAAGTCCAAAACTCATTAAACTACTCTTCATTGCATTATTACCAATCTGACCACAAATGACTCTGTGTGACAGTACATTTGACCTCATGTGGTGGCACCAAAAAAACCAGCAGGATTAAAAGAATATTAAGTTTTTCCAGAACTTGGATTTATCCTCTGACATTGCAGAATTTGCAGCAGAAACCAGTCCAAAGTAGGAAAAGAAAATGTTGTTGCTGACAATATCACAGCACCAGTGATACCATCTGCTTCTGGCTATCCTAGTTAATACCTCCCATGAGGAGGTTATGTTTTTGGCGCCCTCAGTCTGTCTGACTGTCGTCCTGTTGACCAAGGGAAATGTTTACTAAATTTTCAAGATCTGGATAAGTCCACCAGGTTAACTTCTCCCTAAGGAGTTGGTTTTGAGGAAAAAAAACGGAATATGACAAATAGTAGAAGAATAAGTGGGTTTGTAGAAACAGACCAGAGGATTTTTGGCCATTCAGAGTGTGGGAGTGCAATTCTGTGGAGATGTTACAGCACATCAGGAGACAGGAATCTGTGTGCGTGTGCGGAAAAGTGTGAAAAAAAGATGATGGAGAGAAGCTAGTTCAAAAGTCTTGGTTATTGTTGTTTAAAGCAACAATGACGCCGACATTTTTCAAACTTTAAATGATTTTCTTCCCAACGGCGGCCCAGTATCCAGTGTTTTTTTTTTTTTTTATATATAGCTTTAGTACCCCTGCAAAGACCAGGGTGTGTGTTCAAGCAAAAAAATCTGGCTCTTCAAATTCCAAGAGCCAGATATTTTTTCTTAGTTTGGTAATTTTCCCTCTGTGTATGCACGGTGGTTATGTAACAGTCCCAAATAAAGAAGGTATTTTTATAAATGCTGTGTTAAAAATGGTTACCCTGGTAAAAAGTAATTGGGTCGTAATAGTGTCCAGATTAGGAGCATATTAAATGAACGGCTGAGTGCAATTTACAGATACTTAATTATTTCTTTCAATTATGATTCCTATAGTTTATAAATATACAGAAACTGTGTGTATGTATACATGTACATATTCATATATACACACTATATTTATATATACATAAACTGTGTGTGTGTATATATATATACTGTATATAGACATATAGATATATGTATATATATATATAAAAACATGTTAAAATCATAAATGAATATAGTATCTGTAAATTTATATATATACAGTATATATATCCATATACAAACCCAATGGATTATATTTCTATACATTTTTTTTTATTTATATAAATATGGGTTTATTTGAGGTTAGGCTGAGCCATTGCCAGGTGTTTGTTTCTCACGCTGTTATGCAACCATTTAATGCTGTATGTCCCTGAAAACAGTACAGTTTCAGGCCAGTATTCTATGTGATATGAGATGATTTACCTTCTGCATTCTGCAAAAACAGACAAACATCCATGGTGCCACCCTGAACTGCATCTAGATCTGATATATTCCACTTAATACCAAAACATGAATCGTGGAGACGGCATGGCTTTCCTGGGAACTGTTGAAGGAAACCCACCTGTATTCGACCAGATGACATTGACCCTAATTACCATTGGTCCAGATCTGTCCTCCAGAGGCCCTGACAGACCAATAGGAGTTTATCTTTCTGCAACTTGAGCGGATGTCGCCAGTGCTGGGTGGTTTAAAAGGGAGTGAATGTCCTGCCGTCCCACAGCAGAAGCATCAATCAACATGATCCCCATTGTGCTGGCCTCCGTGCTCATTGCTGGCGGTAAGAACATCTGGCTGTCTGTTTATAAGTCTGCAGATAATTGTTTCTCTGCATCTCCGAGATTGTTGGAAGTGGGCACACACACGCACAGGGAGCTCACACTAATTTATCTGCAATTTAGTAAAAAAAAAAAAAAAATGAAAAGGGAAACAATGTATTCTGAGTCTGATTTATCTCTACGTTTTGTTTTTACAAATTTTGTCCTCTGTGCCCAGCCCTCGGGTGCGGTAAGCCACCCATCGAGCCCCTGGCTTCCCGTGTGGTCAACGGAGAAGACGCCATACCCCACAGCTGGCCCTGGCAGGTATGCCAAAGCACAGACACCTGTCAGTGTTTTTATTTTTCTTGATTCCTGCCAAAAACAGAGCGGACCAACATCTGGTAATTAAAGTGTTGAGACCCAGGAGCTGTTATAACAGCCTTTAATTGTCTTTTCATTAGATATACAGCACTATGTATGCATCCACGGCCTGCTGCCTACGATCACCTTTGTGTTTCTGTGTTCCTGTCTCCAGATCTCACTGCAGTATGAGAGAGACGGCGAGTGGAGGCACACTTGTGGAGGATCTCTGGTTGCTGCCAACTGGGTCATGACTGCTGCTCACTGCATCAAGTATGGGTCAAAAACACAAACACAGAGCTTAAGGAAAGCATGGTGAAAGTAGAAGAAAGATTTTGTCGCTTTTTTTGGAATATATATATTTGTAAATATTTCTAAATTTCCTCTCATCTTGTACAATGAGAGTTTGTGCCTAAAACACACTGTAAAGTTCTGGTTTAAAACTAGAATGGCACCAGACTATTCCAGATAAATGGGATATGGCCAGAGATCATATTTCTTCTGAACATTTTACTTAGAGTACATTTTTAATTATGTCTTTATTTGATTCCAATACAAATACAAATGAAAAGAAACAAAGTGAGTGAGTTAACCAAATCTTCTGCAAATGAACAAAAACTATGTCATTTCAGATGCCAACTGAATTAACTACATTTCTGCTACTAAAACATTTTGGAAAATTCTCTTTGTTTCTATGCTTGCTTCTATTTGTTAGTTAGTAGGTGGTACATTTTTCAAACTTATCAGCAATTACCGGACAAGGAATTAAACATGTTCTAATATTTTGGTTTAAACAAGTCAAAGAAGGATTTAAAAGAATGTCTGGAAATATAAATTTGACTGGACTAACTTGGACTGAACTAAACTTGACTGGACTCAACTGGACTGCACCGAATAGGCATGACTGGACTGGACTGGAATAGACTAGATTAGACTAGACTAGACTCGACTGGACTTGACTCGGCTGGACTTAACTGGATTGCACTGGTCTGAACTAGACTGGACAAGAATTGATTGGACTTGACTTGACCAGACTAGACTGGACTAGACTAGAATTGACTGAACTTACTTAAACTGGACTGGACTAGACTAGACTGAACGTACCTTGACTGGACTGGACCAGATTAGACTAGACTGGACTGGACCTGACTTAACTACACTGGATTGGACTTATTTGGACTGGACAGAAATGTAGCGGACAGACATGGCTCTCTGCAAAGGGAAAAATCAATTACACTCAGGATAAAGATAGCAGTGTGGGTCTGTCAGTCATAAATCCTATGTATATACATTTACAACGTGTCTGTTATTTTTGGTCTGTGTTAGAGTAAAGTCTTCTGCCTTACTGGAATTGTCCTTCCCATTTAACCCCTGCAACATCCCTATGTCCTCGACTCAACCCGGGACCTAAACCGTCTGCTTTGTCCCTCAGCTCCAAGCTCTCCTACAGAGTGTTTGTGGGCAAACACAACCTGGTGGAGGAGGAGGCCGACTCCCAGGCCATCCTGCCTGAGAAAATTATCGTTCATGAGAAATGGAATCCCATCTTCGTGGCCTTCGGGTAAGACAAGCACCAGTGTGATGTATAAAGAGCAGACTGTGTTTCCTGCTGTGACAGTCCATTATAATCTCAGATGTCCTGGGTCGAGGTGACAAACTGCACCCAGCGTCAGACTCTATTCATTTACTGCAGCTCAGCTCAGACCTTTTAAAGAGTTTTTCTATCTTTATTCAACTCTTTACAGCCAATGCAGGGACATTAGTGTTGCATTAACACACAAGGCTTTATGTTTCAGACTTGGAAATAAAGTGGAAAGATGAATCATTAGTTAAGCCCTAAATGGAAGGGATGTTTTTCTCCTATTTTCTACTTAACCTGACACAGAAAAATAGGTAATCATTTTTGAACTTCTTTGAACATATTTTGTATTCTCTATATTTGTCTCTTTAGCTCTCATGTGTCAAACTCAAGGCCCGGGGGCCAAATCCGGCCCGCCAAGTCATCTTGTATGGCCCGCGGAAGCTTAGAAAGTAATTTATATTGCTCACGGAGCTTCATAACCTGAGAAATTTAAGGTTGTTTTATTGCACACTGATTAATATTTGTTACTTGAATATAATATATAGTAAATAATTAACCTAAATTATATTAAAACATTGAGTTATATCTGGTAGAAATGAGTTTGACACCAATGCTTAAAAAAAGAAATAAATAAATTTGAACCCTATTAATCCCTAGGGAGTATCCCTTGGGAAATTATGCCTCTACATTTGACCCACCACCGTAGTGAGCAGGGGGCTGCTGGCTGAGCCACCAGCGGTAACTTGGCAGTAGGGGGATTTGAACCGGGGGCCTAGTGAACCCAAGTCCGCTTCCTTAACCATTAAGCCACAAACTGCCCCTAAAAACATTCCATAATCAATTTTAGCCCAATCTTCCATGAGTTTGACTCGATCAATGAATGGATTCAGTTTGACAGGGTTTTTCAACTAATCAATTCCTTTTTTTGAGCTGCAGAGTAACAGGAGTAGAGGTGCACAACAGTTTTTGTCCCTGCTTTCCTGCACTAGTAACGTTACAATGAAAGCGATACAGATGCTTTAGCTGCACCTGTGAACCACTGTTCAAAAACATGCTGGAAGCAACTCCTAAATCCAGTATGAACCAGTTATTGATTTTTCCCACAGTAATGACATCGCCATGATCAAGCTGTCACAGTCTGTACCTGTGAACGACCACGTGAGGCTGGGCTGCATCCCCGCTCCTGACACACTGCTGCCCAACCAGTACCCCTGCTACATCACCGGATGGGGCAGACTGTACAGTAAGTCCCTGTTTGCGTTTATGTGTTTTCCAATAATAGTGTCCTTCCATAAGGTGAAAGTCATGAGTACAAGTGAAATCATTGTGAGCTGGAGAATCCTGCAAAGCTGGGATAAAAATCCCACGCACGTCATTTTAACTCAAACTTTTGCAGCAGGAGCCTAGAACGGGGGGTCATGGGGGGGAACTTCTAAATTGAAAATATTGGGGCTCAGGGAAATGCTTTAAAGCAGACTAGACAGACAGGTAGTGTTTGAGGATGGGGGTAATAGTCTCTGTGTCTGTGTTTTTTAGCTGGAGGCCCCATCGCTGATAAGCTGCAACAGGCTCTGATGCCTGTGGCTGATCATGCCACCTGCTCCCAGCCTGACTGGTGGGGCGTTGCTCTCAGGACCAGCATGGTCTGCGCCGGTGGGGATGGAATCGTGGGCGGATGCAACGTAAGCTATTTATGGATGCATTTTTGTGTCAATGAGCTCAGGGGAGAATTAAAGAAGAAGCCCAGGATTATAAATTATTCAACTAGTTTTGGCACTGCTGTCCCATGTTACACCAGGATATGGGGATAAGAATGTTGTGACTGTGTTCTAAACAAAGCATATTCACTGGAATAAGGCGCATCCATCTGGTCGAAGGTGCAAACAAAGCCCATTACTTATTTTGCCGTTCCAATATCTCCCCTCTCATGAAACCTTTATCACATAAATAAAATACAACCTGTTCTCCTCGCTGTCTGTGTCCAGGGCGACTCTGGTGGTCCCCTTAACTGCAAGAACAGCGAAGGTGTGTGGGAGGTCCATGGAATTGCCAGCTTTGTCTCTGGTCTGGGCTGCAACTTTATAAAGAAACCCACCGTCTTCACCCGTGTGTCTGCTTTCAATGAGTGGATCGACAAGGTAAACAGAACAGAACACAGACAGAAGAACTGCATCGTGTGTAGATTGTTTTACTTGACTTTATATTTGTTTGTGTTTTTCAGGTCATGATGGAGAACTAAAGCTTATGAAATGTGAATAAAACATGGTACTGTGACACTGTACTTGGGTCGTTTGTTTTTGCACACAGCACAATACTGCAAAATTAAGTCACTGCAGAAACTCCTTAATCCCTTGGTATGGAATTAAAAACAATATCAACAAATGACCAGCAGGTGTCCTCATTACCTCGCGATATGGAAATGCTTCTGACAGCTTTCTGTTCACACAAACTTATGCAGACAATTTAATGCGTTTGGTTGGAATGTTTTGTAAAATAACAACAACAATGAGTTAAATTATTATTGTTGTTGTGGTTTGTGTTGTTGTTAGTGGTGGCCTAGTGATTTGCACTAGGGAGAAGAGAAATGAAGGTCAGTCATAGCAATACAGAGAATATGTGTGTGAATGAAAGGGAGAGCAGTGGAATGTTGAGGTTACAATGAGCAGAGAAGAAGCTGGAGGAGTTTAGATACTTGGAATCAACTGTTCAGAGCAGAACTGTGGAAGAGAGGAGAAGAATAGTGTACAGTCAGGGTGGAACGACTGGAGAAAAGAGTCAGGAGTGATCTGTGATAGAAGAGAGTCAGCTAAGGTGAAGGGAAAGGTTTACAGTGGCGAGAGCAGCCATGATGTAAAGATTAAACCATGCATGTCCAAACTCTTTCAGAAAGGTCAGTTTTTGTTACAACCAAGAGCACATAGCTTGACCAATTATCTGTCTAATGACTGAGACCAGTTAATTAAACTTGTCAACTGAGATATATTCATGCTTGGTTGAATAAAAACCTACAGTGGCAGTTGGTGGCGTAATGGTTAAGGAAGTGAACTAGAGTTCGCAAAGCCACCAAGTTACCACTGAAGTCCACTGAGCATGGCACCGTCCCCCCTCACTGCTCCCTGGGCGCTCAAAGCTGCCCTCTGTTCACTTTGGTGATGGGTTAAATGCAGAGGTTACATTTGGTTGTGTGCAGTGGTGTGAATCACAATGTAACAATGACAATGAGGGTATGATTTAAAATGTAATTACAGCCACAGTGGCCCTTTGTGGAACCGTTTTACATGCTAGGACATACAGTACTACCAATGGTCAGAAGGCAGAGCTGAAAGGTTAGGAGGAAAGAGCTAGAGAAGACAGTTTGAGATGGTTTGGACATGTCCAGAGGAGGGACAGTGGATACATTGGTAGATGAATGATCCTAGAGAACAGGGGGTGGAAAATGTCAATTTGCTGTGGCAACGCTTAAAAAGGGACAAGCTGAAATAATAGTAAGAAGAGCAATGGCTTAGTGGCTAAGGAGGAGTTGAGTCCACATGGCTTCAGGTTCCCATCCCCCAGCTGCCAGGTTGTCACTGAGGTGATCTGAGCGTGGCACCACCCTGACCCACAAAACTGCCAGTGGCCATTCACCGCATACTGGAGGCCTCACAGTATGGTGCAGTGTGATTTGGGTGGCAGTCGTGGAGACTGCCGCCCTGCAGACCAGATAACAGGTAAGCAGATGAAGAAGAATGTGATTTCTGATTTCTTGATTAAGTTTGGAAAAACCTTTAATTTTAGCTACATTAAGCAATGGTACTTCAATTAATTTAACTTTGTTTTAGTTATTTTAGAATACCATCCTAATAGGACTGTATTAATTATTAGTATACGATGGACAATCCTTTCAGAAAATGTCTGCTTTAAAATGTATTTGTGTTTGTGGGTTTTTTTTCCCTTCTCTAAACAACCCAGGATTGACTGCCTGGCCTTACAGCAGAGGACAAGTCTATCTTTCCGTCGCGGTAACAACGCTCAGATTAAGGTGAGAGGGTGAGACAGTTTCACACCGTCTGTCAGCTTGTGTTCACAGTGAGGAGAAGAAAGCAGACGGAGTGGAAAATAAAAAAGGGGATTTAAAGTGATCATGACTTGTTTCATTTATATCTCATTCTCGCTCCTTCGTGCCACATTTGCACAGTTCACCCGCAGTCAGTAATGGACACTGGTTTGGGCTTTGGCAGCGTAATGGAAGAGTGTATGGGTGTTCAGTGATGAGATCTGACGTTGTGTGTTTGTGTCTCCGATGCTGCATTCAGGTGTATTTGTCTCACTTCTCCTTCTGAAGATTTTCTCTTGTCCCAGACGTTTCAGCCTGTGATCGCTGATAACTATTCCATCTGAGCTTCTACGTCGCCCCCAGCACAAGTGCTGCTCTCTGACTAATCCAGACCTATTATGTCTGTGACGCAGACATTCATAAATATTGACTGCTTTGAAGAGTGTGATGTGAAAAAAAACACACTCACACAAACAAAAACACATTGAACTGACGCTCCAACACAGTAAAAACTGAAAATTGCACTGCGCACTTTTATGTTGGTAGAAAAAATGATTTGATTAAAAATCTCTGCAGCCTAACATCAGATGTTGCAGTGTTAAATGAGACACTTCTCATGCAGTCGTTGTTTTCAAATAATCATCTTTCATTAACTTGCAGCCAGTTGATGTTCTTATTTAATTACATTGAGCTTTGGTTTAATGCTGCTATTTATGATTATTAAGCAGTGACATTGTTTCAGTTATTACAAAGTCAGTCACATTAAATCAGTGTTTCATAAAACCATGTGTGCAGTGCTCTTTTTCTTTTTTTGAAAAATGGTTAATTGTCAACCCCTGTGGTCCAATAGATCCACAGCTTTAACTACAATCCCCCAAATACTTTACGTTAAAGACTGTAATTCCTTATTATATAAACAAGTGATATTTCTCAACAGTGAGACAAATTTGCATTCCTATGCAGTTTTCTCAACATTTAATATGCATATTTTATATAAAAGAAATCTGATCATGTAAATGTTATTCATTCATCTTTGCTGCTTGTCAGTTGCCGGGTCGCAGGGGCAGCTGGCGCCACCCAAATCACATTGCACCATACTGTGAGCCTTCCTGTGGGTAGTGAGCCCACAAGACGTAATGTGGGTCTGGACGGTGCTTTGCTCAGAGCACTTCAGTGGCAACCTGGCAGCTGGTGGACTCAAACCTGAACCCCTACGGATCCAAGTGCGCTCCTTAACCACTAGGCCACCACTGCCAAATGTTATTGTTATGTTTTGCTAATTCATTTTTTATTCACTTATTCATTGCAGGGGCAGTAGTCTCCATGACTGCCACCCAAATCACACTGCTGGAACACTACTAAAAGTTATGTGGGTTGGATGGTGCTATGCTCAGAGCACTGTCCAACTCAATCGCAATAGCTGTGAATAAATGTAATTTACGTTAATGTCGATATCACATATTGATGGCAGCAGTGGTGGCCTAGCATTTAAGGAAGCAGACTTGGGTGCGCAAAGCTCTAGTATGGTGCCAAGTCATTTGGGTGGCGCATGGACAGGCGGATGAAGGTGAATAACTGAAAGAAAATTTGATCTTCTAGTTTGACCAACTTTTTCAGTTCAAAACCTGTGCCTGTTTGGTTGATGATAACTCGGCTGTACTCGCAGGAATTGAAGAAAAACACGCAATGATCACCTTCAACAGCTCTACCTCAATGCAGTTTCAGTATAGCCGGGTGCTGCCACCCAGAGGAGGAGTATTTGTTCTGCATGTTACTGCAGATTTAAAATTAGAACTTTGCTGTAAATTTATTTAATTTCTGACCTCTTAGATCACATTTTCAACACTAAAAATCACCTTAAGTCACTGTTTTATGTATGACTTGACTTGAGGTAGGACAAAACTTAGTGTGCAAGGTATGCAGTGAAACTTGGGATACCTTTAAACACGTTCCATCTGCTCAAGAGCCTTTACATCTGAACTGAGGTTGTCCAGACTTATCAGTACAGATACAATACGACTCCGTTTCACAATACACTACACCTAGATATAGCCAACAGCAACTGCAAAGGCTGTAAAATTGTGACTTGGCTTTTAAAAAGAGAAAACACAGTGGTGTCAGCCTTTTTTCTTAAACAGGTGGGTCACATGGATGATCTTATTTCATGCTTCATTTTTCTCTCTCTATCTCCCAGTCTTCAGGTCCCGTCAGGGTTGTACAAGAATTTTTTCTTCAGGGAAAATTTAAGTCACTTTTAACACATAACTCAGTTTTGTACAGTAGTGTTATGGAGCCCAGGAGGTGACATGAAGATAAATAAAAGGTTTTACCTTCTATTCTACGATACATTGGTGAGTACACTGGTAAAATCCACCACAGTGTTGTGTTGACAGTTATGTAAAGACCTCAGATTCAGGTTCCAGACTTGGTTCCAGAATGTTTCAGGTTCAAATTCCCCTGCTGCCAGGTTGTCACTGAGGTGCACTGATCATAGCACTGTCTCACCACCCACAGGAAGGCTTTGGTGCAGTGCGATTTGGGTGGCGCCCTGCAACTTAGCATGGACAAACAAATGAAGATGAATGAATAAAATAAAGTCTTTTGAATCTAAACCTGAGGCTGAGACTATGAGGGCAGATTATACAGAGCCGTTCTTACTGTCTGCAGTTCTAACACCACTCTGTGTTCAGTTGTGATATGACATAGGGGGCATTTATACAGAAATTGTCCCTCAGTGTTACTGTGAACCTTGACAAGGTCTGTAAATGTTGGGATGGAAAAGGGAAAAGAGATTATTTATTTGTTTTTCTCTTACTGGCGATTCACAGTGTTTAGCTCCAACCACAGATGCTTTATTCCAACACTCAAGTAATGATCTGTTTAAGGTCATCAAGTTCAGTTGAGACAAGGTGCAGATGATCCAGATAGATCTCAGTGAAATGTGTACATTTCATTTTTCACTTAACAAACTCATTCATTAGAAGATGCCGTGTGGTTAAAGGGATGACATAAAGAGCTTGTCTCCAAGGTTGGCCACTCAAACTGGGCAGGAGGAGAGAGAATGGTCTCTGCTAAGGTCCAGTGGAGTGAAGTGAATGGCGCAGCCAAACTAATAATCGCATTTGTGTCCTTCCTCTTATATTCAGCTGAATTCAGATCCAGAGACAATTTGCAGCTCTCTATCAGTAGGTCTTTCTCAGATATGTTAGAACCTTCAGGTGCAGCCCGCACCGACGTGTCATTATGACCTCTTTTTTGGCCTTGTTGATCCAATGACAAGTCTTTCAAAACCAAAAGTGTTTTTTTTTCTTTCACTTTTCAGCCAAAAAAGTAGGAGGGCAAAAACTTTAGTGACACGTGTGTGTTTATTTTCACATCACGTTTGTTTATTTGTAGAATGTTACCTATTTCCTGTGGCCTCACCATTTGCAGGAAACCCTAAAGTATGGTGAACTGTGATTTGGGTGGTTTAGGTTGATGTACTAATTAAAGATTATTTATTAAAAATATTTATTCATTCATTCAACTTTATCTGTTTTGTCTGTCTCAAATCACACTATATCACATTATCAGCCTTCCTGTGTATCAATGGATTCAAACTCATTTTCACCAAGGGGCCACATCAAGAATACATTTTCCTTGAAGGGACAGTTGCTAATGGAAATTTATAGATTTAACTACTATATAATATGTTATTATTGTTATTATTATTTTGTCAATCGCTGTGTAATAAAAATTATTTTAATTTATCAGGTTAAGAAACTCTGCTGCATACATGTTATAAAATGCTTTGTAAATTCCTCCAGGCCTTACAATATAACTCAGAGCACCTTGGTGGCAGCTGGTGGATTTGAACCTCAAGCCTTGCTGACCCATATCTGTTTCCTTAACCGCTAAGCCACCACTGCCGCCACAAAAAGAAATTCTTATTTGTAGAGCAGCTAAATTTCTTTCAAAAGAGCAGGTTAACTGCAGAAATCTGGACAGTTTTCAGATTATGTCCTTGTTTCGCCGTGGATCCGAAAGAGCACCAGTACTTTGATTAAAAGCTGTTCACTGGGCCTGGTTCTGGACCAGACCTTCGTATCACAGTGGTCAATGTGCAGCAATGAAAGACTTCATTGTCTCCGCCTGAACTCTGTGTGTCAGGGTCCCCCACTTCCTTCACACGCTGACACGCACAAAAAAGGGAGAAAGAGAGCAGAGTTCTCCCCCAGGGACACCCTGTGGTTGCACCGCATACAAATGAGGAAAATAACTGACAAGTTGTGCAGCTGCTACACAATTTGGGCTTAGAACTTTTTCAAACAATGGGTTGAGGTACCTTACTGCACAAATAAAACAAAAATATAAAATATATATTACTAAAACTTTCCAGTGGGCTCACCAACTGCAGCAAGATTCTATACAGTGTAATGTGATTTGGGTGGCAACTGTGGAGACTGCTGCCGGATAAGCAGATGAAAATGGATGGATGGATCCATGCTTTATATAAACTTTCAGGTCCTTTAATCAGTAACTGCATCTATCTATATCAGGCATGGGCAAACTAAGGCCGGGGGGCCGAATGCAGCCATTGAACTTTTTAAGGCGGCCCGCCAACCTTGTCCAAGATATTATTATTATTATATTATCATTATATTTCTGCCTTTTCCCTGCAATAATGCGGGGAACAATGCATTATTGCAAATGTATAGGATTTTTATTACATGATTTTTACATGACATTTAACATAGTTCAAATGAACGATACATTTCTCTCTGCTCTGGACTTGGCCCCCATGTCCAATTCTGGGATCCATTGTGGCCCACAAGCCAAAAGTTTGCCCATGCCTGATCTTCATAACCATCACCATGTCAGCTATATACCTAGAAAGAGATGTAAGAGTTCATCAGGCACATATTACATATAAGCTAACACTTTCTCATTGGTCATTGTGATCCACGCCACTGCACACAACTAAATGTGACCTCTGTGTTCACCAAAGAGAACAGTGGGCAGCTGGGCAGTGGGATTCAAACCTCGAACACTCTGGACCCCAAACCGTTTCTTAGCCACTAAGCCACTACTCCTCCTTGGGTAAAATTGAACAGTGGGCTGCTCTGAGCGCGTGTGGAGCACTTTATGGGAACGGTGCCAACCTGAAACCTTTTGGACACCACTCTGGTTAACCACTACGCCACCACCTAGTGGTGAACCTTATAATGTCAATTTAAAAAGTATTAATAAATTATTTACCATTTTTATATGCATGGTTCAAACCTTTAATGGCTGCAACATGAGTTGAAAACCACTGAAGAAACGAAATTATTCGTTTATGAGACATTCTCGGTCCAGTCTCTGCAGAGGGATAAGGCAGAGCTCACCATGGGATGTTCTAAGATGAGAAGCGTATTTACGGTTTATAAATAGCTCAGTAGTAACAGAATGGGTGAGGGTTAGGCAGAGGGAGAGGGGATGGAGGATGGTGGATGGTGGATGGTGGGGGGAAGGAGCCGGAGACGACGATTGTTCGACACTATCTCCGCCCTCAGCTTGTCATCAGTCACATGTTTCCGTCGACTCCTCCACTTCACTCTGCACTTCGACCAAACAAGCGATCGATCGGAGTTTTTGACAACAGTTCCAGGCCAAAGTTCATGCGTCGATTTGGGTTTTGTTGAAGCTTCTCGGCTCTGAAAGACAGTTTTATTGCAGCGCATCCAAGAAGGAGGAGGTTGAACCCGCCGCCGCAGCAGCAGCAGCAGCAGCATGGAGCAAAGAAGACGGAGAAGAAGTGTTGGGTGAGCTGTTTGATTGAAATGTTATGGATGACAAAACGTCAAAACGAAGCTTCCAGTTTATTTTTTTACACTTTTACTGTACCTTATTTATTAGCCACAGCTTTAACCATTAGTGGGAAATTGCTGTACTTGCAGAAGTACCTATTTCCAACGCATGACAGGCTGGAATAAAGTTTAAAATTGTGAAAATAGCCTTCATCCTGAGCTGTATCCGAAAGATGTTTGTATAAACACTGTCCTACATGGGGAAAATGACGTAATTGGCACGTTTTATGTACAAGATAAGGTTGTTATTTAGATGTAACTCAAATTATTTGCATTAGGCTTTTCTCTTGACACTTTTACAGCTTCACAATGCAACATAAATTCACTCTCCTGAGATAACTGCACTGAAAGGTAAAGTCTGTTAATATTCGACCATCTATTCAGACTATTGACATTTGTACCAGACGTTTTTTATCCAAAGCAGCTGACAGGGAACAACACCGTTATCAAGCAGGTTTGGCCTCAATATGTTACCGATTGCATTTTACATACTAACACATACATTAAGTAACTTTAACCTTACAATAAACACATTTAAGCTCAGGCCCAGGAGTCAAATATAACCAAAGTTGGCCCACAAGAACATAGGTTCTATATCAAACTAAGGGTATTTTGTCTTTATTCAATACTTTAATCATCATTTATCTTAGTTCACGGGAATACTCCATCTTTCTGATGCTGACCTGGCCTTGTGAGTCAAATTTAAGTACCACCTGTGGCTCACGTGACAAAGTAATTGCTTTTTATACTGACAGATACTGTATTGGCAGTGGTGTCCCTAGTGGTTAAGGTCTCGCACTGGTATCAGGAGGGTTACAGGTTTGATGCCATGATACCCACCCACTGGGTGGGCAACAGTGTGCAGCTTTAGTGCTCACTTTGCAAACCCACATTGGTGAAAGGGGTTAAATTCAGAGGTTGCATTTTGTTGTGTGCAGTGGTGTGAATCACAATGTCACAATGAATTTACTTTCCTTCCCTAGTGTATGTTTTTTTGTTGTTGTTGCCCTGTGCAAAAAAAATTCAAAATACGGTAGATAACGAGACATAATTAGAAACAAAAATCACTGATGTGTGTTTTTACATCTATTATAAATCTGTGTTTTTGGGCTTACTACCCACAAGGAGGCAGTGTGATTTGGGTGGCGCCAGCTGTGACCCAGTACTGATTAGCAGATGAAGATGAATTAATCAATGAATCTTTGGTAAATCTAGATTCAATGTTTACGCAAAACTAATGTTTGTTTCCGTATGAAAACATTACATTATATCTAGAAAGAAAGGCACAGTAGGCATCAAATGCTTAATTTATATTAAGTTCTGCCGCTGACTTATGTTGAGCACCCCTGCTAAACTGGAATACTCCCATGCTGTGGTTCATTCACTACCAACTCTGACATGTCTCACTGTTTTACAACATCAAATGATAAGATGTATGATCTCGACCAATCTCCGCCAACTAAAACTGATAACATGCAGTTAAAGGTTATTAGCTGTGCCGCTATTTCACTTCCTGATTATCCTCCTCAAACACGGTTGATTCTTCAACCCCTGTGGAAGAATCTATGTCTGTGGAGCAGCTATGTCCTGAAGAGGAGAGCGTGCAGGCAAATAGACAGGTGGATTGTCAGCTGCCAGGTGAGCTCTGGACACAAACATCAACTTGTTTTGCATGTGACCACCACAGACTCTATGGCAGCGT
Organism: Paraplagusia blochii; assembly: GCA_016785265.1. Classification (NCBI taxonomy): domain Eukaryota; kingdom Metazoa; phylum Chordata; class Actinopteri; order Pleuronectiformes; family Cynoglossidae; genus Paraplagusia; species Paraplagusia blochii. The sequence goes on along the minus strand of JAFBJS010000522.1, from coordinate 155,729 downwards.
TTGTTGTCGTGTGCTGTAAAAGAGAGCATTCTCTTCAGTACTATCAACATTGTACTGCTTGCATAGACAAAGAGAAGGCCTTGTTTTCTGGATCGCAGACATGAGAATCTAATCTCCAGTTGTTCATGGTGCATTTTGCTGTTTTGTGACTCCAGACTGAAGTCAGAACTGTTAGCACTCTCATTTCTACCTTCAAACTGAATCCTTAGCTGTCAAAGTAAGATGTCTGATTCTCTGAACCTTTGAGCCTAATCATGCTTGATTCCAGAATAGGAGGAGCAAAAGTGTCGTAAAAAATGTTTGCAGACATTTTTTTATCTGAGTTAGAAATGAAAGTGTTAATATTGTTATGGTCGAGCCTCAAAAAGAACACGGAGAGAAATTCCACATTGCATCGAATAAACAATTGTCTCTGAAGTTGAATGGCTTCGATAGGAAGTAACCGGGGCGGCAGTTTCTTAGAGTGCACAGCGGAGCTGCGGGTGGGGTGGAAGTGGAAATGATGATCCAGATGGAAAAAAAACTGGAACGAAAGGTGCACAGCAGGGCTGCGAGTTAAACAGGTCCGTGTAGGAGAAGCAGACGGAGGCAGACAGGATGCTCACGGCCATGCTGCGGCAGGAGCGGTGTCAGACACATAGGAGGAACTGGGGAGACTGGAGAGGAACAAGACAGGATGGAATTAACAGAGTTCCTGAGCTTTACCACTCAGATGGGGCAACGATCTGGCCCATACACAAACACAAACACAAACAACCGAAACAAACATGCAAACCCCCAGAACCTAACAAATATAGCAGCTTTAGTCCGTAGTTAACACAGCCTTCCAGGAGATGTCTGTGTCTAACAAATGAGAACAAGTTGTTCTTGTTGTAAATAAACATGAGCCACAATCATCTAATTTGGTTAAGTAAATAAGTGCTAATTTTTATAATTAGCCTTAATGAATAGCTAGTGTGACAGTTGTGTGCTTGTTATATGCACCACTGACTGCATAAAATCAATACATGCACACACACTCTTCAGATCAACACACACACACACACACACGTACAGAATCCTCCTGCCATATCCGTCGGCTGTTTCTGAGTCTAATTGAGGTTGTGAGCTGCAAACACAACATTTGTGTCACCTGACTCCTTCCAGTACAGAAAAGCTGCGAACATTTTTGGAAATCTATTCATCAAAACTCCAAGAGCCGTTTTATTGACAGTTTTCCCAGTCAGTAATTACGAGGATAATTTTCTGCACAGTGACGCCAACAGCTTCCTGAGTGGGACCCATCTGGTACAAAGACCCACCGAATACGTTGGAGGGCAGATAAAATGCATCACCGCCGTCTAGTCAGACTGAGAGCGATCCATCTTTATTTTCCCTGCTCATAAAATGCCTATAAAAAGAGGAATAACTTCGAAATGAGTTCCCAACTGCAGGTTGAGAATGTTGCAATGTATCCCCCAGTTGAGAGAAAATAGGGAAATGTGTGCTCTCATTAGAAATGCATTAGAAGGAGAGGATGAGAGGTTAGGAGAGGAGAGTTTTTATCTGTTGTACTAGGAAGTATTGGCACTCCTTCTCCTGCTTGATTTCTCTCTCTGCGTGTCAAACAAAGCAAATAGTAGACCTGTGTGACCCATTGAGGTGACTAGATGCTGACAAATTTATCTGGAAAAAAACATTACTGCTCAAATGCATGCCAAGGGGAGACCAAGTCGTCGCAGGCTGCGTCTTTATCACTCTGGTAATTTCATCCTTCCTTGTCGATGTAATGGGGAGAAATATTAAAAAGGGAGAAGCTTTGACTGCAACTATATTGTTCTGTTGAAATCGACTAATATTTATAATATTATTAATAATCAATGTGTTAACTTACTTGGTAACTACATCCAGATTTTGGGCTTGAAAGTTTGGCATTTTCTTATAGCTTTCATCCAAATCTCTGGTTTCATCAAATTCAAGGTCTATGTGAACTGTTTTGCCATGTATTGCCACAATAAATCAAAATCGTAACATTATATAGTGTAATAAATCAGGCTAATCTTTACGTAACACCATGTTCAAAAAGGGAAACATTAAAGTGCAGTGGTGCAATCTCCACTTGAATCCTTGTAACCCATGTTACCCACACTCCTCAAAGATTATCTGGAATTTTCTTCCCCTGAAAGACAGACGCAAGAATCAGTCTTGTGAGGAACTATAGGCTCAGAAGCCATGTTTCTCCAATAAGGGCCCAAAGTATGCAAAGAAAGAATCCCCCACATCATTATTGTATATTATTATACAACCACCAGACCAGCGATGGATCATTTATACAAGACATGATGGATTTTCTTCCTCTAGTTTAGCCTGCAGTGGCAATTGAGGAACTTTAAACCCAGCAACGTTATTGAATTCTGCATTGCAACAGATATGGCAACTGATGACACTCAACTTCAATATTCAACATCTTAGTCATGTGACCATGCACTGTAGTTTCCCTTAGTCCTAGTTGAAGGTGTTTTTATGAACATGAGCCTCCTTTTCAGTGCCATACTTTCAACACATTACACTGTACATTGATGTTTTTACTTCATTTGGACCATTCCCAGTACAGCAGAGATAATTATGTAAGATTGCTGTAGATCAGGTGTCGTTTTTTCCACCAGTAGATTGTGTGTTGGTAGACTGAGACAATTAAAAATAAATAAAAATAGGATGTTTTCACATATTTCTATTATATCTATAATGGAATATTAATAATAATAATAATTAAAGTCTTGAATCCACCAGCTGCCAGATTGACACTGACGTGCTTTGAGAATAATTCTTTGAGAATAATTATAATTTGAAATACTTAAAGATTGTAATACAAAAACAGCTCTTCAACACGACCCAAAAAACCTCAACTCCTCCAGAGTCTGATTATCTCGATGATTTAAGTATGAATATATGATGAGTAAATATTAAGTGAATATTGTCAGTAATTACATGTTTATTTATTATCAATGCAAGTGGACCAAAATAGTCTGGTATTGACCCTGCTACTGTAGATTTTTTTCTTTCATTATTATAAACACATAAAGCATAAAATAACTCTTAAAAATCTCAGGCCTGAAGACAAAGAAAAAAAAATCTCAGGTCTCAAAAAAAGCTGAGGTAGTTTCACCAATGCTGCTTCTCTCGACAACTTCAACAGGTGGAAAAAGTTTCTCCTGAATGTTCTCTTTTCAGCTTGTCCATTTTTCAGGGGTTCATTATCTTCTACTCTAACTCCAACTACCTCCATGTCCGCCCTCACTGCATCCATTAATCTCCTCTTTGTCTCCTACCTGGTAGCTCCATCTCTAGGATCATTCTTCTACCAGTGTATCCACTGTCCCTCCTCTAAGTTTCTGTTGAATGAGTGTCTGTATTGTTGAGTAGGTGTTTCCAGTGAAGTGGCCCGCGACACAATATATAACAGAGGGATTGAGCCACTTTGGCCCCGGGTCTAAATTGTGAGGAGGAAAGTAATCTTCGCTGGGTCGACCTCAAGGGCAGACCCAGCTGGCTCTCCTGACATCCAGGTTAATTGTTGCCAAATATGACAGAGAGTGTGTACAACGTGTGTTTGTGTGAGAGCAGAAGCCTGGAAATATTTTTGTTCACCGGAGCTGTTTACTTTTCTTCCAGGGATTAACGGCGGAAGTGGAGTGACCAGCGTGGAACCACATGCAGACTTTTTACACCTCAGTGTGAAATCCGATGTTGCCACAGCGAGCTCTGTGAACGCAGCGGAGCATGGAGCATGATATCAGGATGGGGCTGTCCATGTGGGCAATTGCAGCTATTGTTTGTAACTCTGTGGTCGGTGTCCTCATCCTTGTCCTCTTCATCATCCTCTGCAAGGCTTGCAAGGTGCCTTCACACACAGACAAAATGCCAGTTTTCACGGTGCAGGAGCAACCAAGCACAGCGGGGAGGTACCTGCTGACTGCTGCCTGATCAACACACAACAAGACTCTGCGGACCAGCCATGGGCCAAATGTTGAGCAGCGAAATTTAATTATTTTCCCTGCTTTGGTTTCTTCCCACATGTATCTTCCTGCAGTCACCTACAACGCCTCAGTCGTACCAGGCAGGGGAGCTCTTGTTGAGCTAACTAAGCAAAGAGTTGTGACAAGGCCAGTGACAACAACATCAGTTGGGACCAATCCTCTTATCCTCGCTGTGCAACCATGGGATTGTCCATCTGTCAGTCTGTTTGCTCTCTCCCCCCACACAGGCAGACCAGGATCTCCCCCTCGCCATCGTTTGATTTCGCCTGTCAGATCAAAACGTCTGTGATAATTCCCCGACATTGCCCGTCGCTGCATGGGCTGAAGGCACTTGTTTCAACTCCTTAAAGAAAACACTCTTTGATATAGTTTATAAGCCTGTGTCTTAAATGTTTTCAGAAGGGCTGTCCAATGATTACGTTTGAATCAATTAATCACGATTAATCATGATTCACATTTTTTTTTCTCTCTCTCTTTTTTTTTTTAAATATCCCAATCAATGTAAGGTTATAAGCTGTTTCCCTTCACATTTATTTAGAATGCTGTAAATGGAGAAAATAGAGACCAAGGACAAGTGGAATTCAGTGGTGTACAGCAATTCAGGTTTATAAATGTCCTCCAGTGAGAGCGGACAAATTTGAACTACTCATAGTAGGGAGGACATGACCTGGATGGTTTTCTGTGAAGACGTGGGAAAGACAGACAAATAGGAGCAGTTGCTTTAACTGTAGTGTGTGAAAATGACATTTTGCAACTGGATGTGTTGAGAAGTTATTGCGGTTACAAGTGTGTAACAGCAATGCTTTTAAATGTATTAAGATTCTTAACCTTATTAACTGCACAAATTAAAATGACACAATGGTTATGTCTTAGTTAATGCATCACGCAAGTTGACCAACAATCTCATCTCACAAGTTATTTTCTCTCTGTGTGTCTCTTTGTTCAGTTACAGTCTCAGTAGATTGGTTTTAATTAAAACCAAACATGACCTGTGAAGACACTTTCTAAGTTTTGTCCATTACACTGGATCTTCATTGCTTGTCTTTCTTGAAATCTGCATCCACCTTCATCTGCTCATCCATTACCAGGTTGCAGGGGCAGCAGTCTGAGCATGGGCACACAGACCACCACCCAAAACACACCTGCCCCTTGTGAGTCTTCCATCATACTATATGTCTGTCTGTCTGTCTGTCTATCATTATGTTGTCTTCCTGTTGGTGTTCCTACACTACGTACTGTAGATATTTTAAAATGCACTTTCCTCATAAACCCTACCAAGAGATTAAAAATGAAGTAATGGGATGTAGTGTTATGTAAAATTAACAAAATTTTGTACATTTTGTAGTACTGTTATTTTAATGTTTTCTTTTTCTACACTGAGAGGCACACATTGTGTAGCATATCATTGTATCAATACATTATCACTTCTCAATCACGCTGTTATTTTGTCATTGAATTTTCCCTAAATTATTTTCAGGTAAACTATTTACTACAGATGTGTTGCTGTTTCCTTCTAACCATAGAGTGCATTCACTCCAAAAATCCCTCCTAGACCTTCTGAGTTATACTGCTCACAAACAAACAAACAGACAGACAAACAAGGCCAAAAACATAACCTCCTCGGCAATGGTAATAAAAAGGAAGTGTTTGGGAGTTGAAGGCATTTGGTCTGAGTCAGACTAGCATTATAGTAAAGATAAAGTGCACCTCTGCTGCTTACAAGCAGAGTTGGCCAGCTACAAACGAAATAGACAGAGAGACAGCAAAAAAGGGTGAGGAAAGGGAGGACATGCTGCTTGAGGAAGTGCATGTGTGGGTTTGTGGGTGCACATGTGTGATAAAGCCACATGTTCTGTGAAGTGATGATAAAAGTGAAGGGCAAAAAAGTCTTTTTTGTGTTTTTTTTTTTTTTACAAGACAACGTAGACTTGAAGTTTCTATTTTAATGTCTTAACATTTGACGCCTTATCACTGATGCAAGTAGTAAAAAGAAACTGCATTCATTTAACTTGTTTTTCCTTCATCCTGTGGATTCTTTAATATCTAGAGTTTGTATCCATACAGACAAAGACATTGTGACTGATCATAACCCAACATTTTATTCATGTATTTACTGAATTTATGGTCAATACCTGTGACATATGAAGTTTATTTCATATCTTTTTTTTCCAAGTCTCTTAATTTGACTGTCTTTAGAAGATCTGCGAAATAAGGGCTAAAAGAATTTGCGATTGGTCTCTGCTTTTGAAAAAAGTCAAGTGCACTTTGTGTTTGTATGGAAATAAAATGTCCTTTTATTATTCTAGTGATCGTATTGCTATATTATTCACATATATTACACATACATTGCATAATTATTTAGAAAAAATGTCCATGCTAAGTGCCAAGTGATTTACCCCTGACTTGCAAGGGTTGCACCCTGTGGAGTACCTCAGGGTTCAGTGATTGACCCACTCACATCTTACGTTCCTGATTATGTTTTTACAGAGAATTCTTATATCCAAAGGAAAGATTAAACACTAAATTTTAAGGCAGAAGCTGTAAAATTCGAATGAAAAGGATGTCCTGCCTACAGCAACTTTAATTCTTTTGGCAGTTTTCATCAATATTCTGAGTTTGGGAGACCACGTCTCTGCCTGTTAATGTGCTAGTCTCAGTCTAAAGGGATGACACCATCATCTTTCTCCCAGGAGGTAATTGGTGAACTGCCCTAACAGTCATCCAAATCCTTGACATTTGCAATTTTTTACTGTTTACAGACAGCTGGAGATGTTATTGTGTTTATAATAATGATAGGCAGCATCCTAATTACTGCAATGACTGCACACTATCATTTCTGTTGGAACGAGGAAAAAAAAAAAACGATGCTTCTTGACACCAGCTCTCTTGTCCTCTTAAAATCTAATGTAAACAGAAATATTATACGTGATATTTTAATAATCATTTCATATTTTGTAAATACGGAGTCATAGTATTCCATTTATTAATGTACAAACACTTCCTGATACTATTATTTAGGGATTTGTTGGAGCATGATCGCCACAAATCCTCTGTATGAAAACAGACAGCAAAAACATTTTTCAAGTGTACAAGAGCAGTTTATGGTCTGCCTGCAGCAGATGGTTTAGGTATGATGTTGAGATGAGACCTCTCTTCAAACAGACTCAGGCTAGTGTTTGTCTGCTTCTCTACTTTTTATCTCCCTGCCAGTTCTCTCTCTCTCTCTCTCTCTTCATCTCTCTGGCAGTCTTCTCCTCTTTTCCCTTTTCTCGGTTTCCACAGAGTCAGTCCATTTCCATAGCTATTCCAATTGGCACCCCAGAACCAGTTCTCTTCTCTGCAGTGAGCTGTCTGGGTATGGATGTGAAAGTCGGAGTCTGCTGACTCACCCACTGTGTCAACCTGTGCACCATCTGATTATCAAAAACACAGTCCAGAAGATTTCATTACTCCAACATAATTCTTTTTTCAGTTCTGTTTGAGTGCATACTGACTACCGAGTTCAATCAACACTTGATTCCATAACGTCGTGAAGTGTTCATTCATTCATTATGTTGAGTCGCAGGGAAAGCAGACTCCACAATTGCTATGCAAATCATAATGCCCATAGGAAGTTAGGTGGTCAGAGCACCTTAGTGGCAACGTGGTGGATTGGAACCTGAAGCCTTGCTGACCCAAGTCTGCCTCCTCAACTGCTAGGCCACCACTGTAACCCATCGTGACTCTGAAAAGAAAAAAAATGTCCATGTTCCTCAAGAGTTCCCCCAAAAGTATTAGTGAGACCAGTTCACTGATTCCATGTCATTAGGCAGGTTCTGTCCAAATAAGTTCTCCATTTAACTCAACTTTAACTTTGACTCAAACCAGAGAAAAATAAGGAAATTTCATCATCAAAACTTATGTAGAAATAGTTATATTCTGGTGGCGATCTGGACATTGAAATTGATTTTGAAAAACTTAAAATTGACTTTGGAGGCTGTTTAGGACTTTGGGGAGATAGGTGTCTTGTAATGCCTGGGTGCTTACTCTACTAATCCACTCATTAGGGAATGATCCAGGCAAAGGCAATAAAGGACGAGACAGGCTTTGGCCTTAGTTTGTCAAACAGGACAGTTTATTTGATTCTGACCGCTTAAACTTTGCAGAGGCAGTATTAAACTGACCGCGTGAGTACCCACAACCCTTCTTTTAAAGTCACCTATTCTTAGTGTTAATTTTAGATGGTTTTGTGAACCTTTGTAAACTTTAGAGAAATGAGGCAGAAAAGTGGCTTTGTGATGATCTGCCTAATCGTGCATCTGTTCACCTGCTTACTTACCATTTTATTGATCCTTTCCTCTCAGGGAAAGGTGTTATGGTTCAGATGAAGTTGACTAAAAGAGATGAGACATAGCTAATTCGCTCTTTATTGCTTTGTTTATCCCAGTATCTCAGTGAATGTGCAACACAGCGAGAGAGCAATTTCCCTTTCCATTCAATTTCAGACTAAAATAGAGTACTAATATAGAGTGACTGAACTGTACATTCAGTTTTGTTTTAATAAATGCAAACGCTGCTGACTGAATGATTACATGCATTGCGAGCACAGATAGTTGCAGCTGCACAACTGTAGAAGTGTGCATTACCAACATTAGTCCAGGGATAAATGAAGGAAACAGGAAAGAATTAATATTTGTTTTGTCTGCAGCATTTAATTTCATACTAAATAAAACATGTCAGCGTTATGCTCCATGCCAGCATTTAAGAATTTAGACAGAAATTGTGTGTGCATGTGTGTGTGTCTGTGTGTTCTTGTTAATATATAATAAATATGAGAGACCCAATCACTTTCAATCACATCTTCACCACAGCTCCCCTATAGAGCCGTGGTTAACACTGATCACAATTAAACAAAAAGACTGGCTCTCATTGAATAGACTTTTGCCACAGTGCATCTCTTATGTTCCCATTATAATTTGATGTGGTTTAGACAGTGTGACGATTTATTACCTCTCTATCATGGTCGAATTATCGGAGAACTGAAACAAGCAGCAGTAGAGTTGGATCATTTCATGCGTTTTATTAGAAACATTATGGTATAGTTACTGATGCTGTGATTCCCTGTCTAACTTCTACAGAAAATATTTATTCCCTGATGTCCACCCATATTATGGAACATGAACTGTTTACACCGAGAAGCTCGATGACTGACCTAACATTTATCTTTGACACACACGCAACTGCTTGTTTCCCTCCCATCTTTTTGTAGAGTTAGACTGCCACCTAGAGGATTTAACTCCTTCGGACAGCGCTCTCACAGATGCAGAAGCTCTGATATAACGAATAGACAGCTGCGCATCCAACTGTATTGAAGTTGAAAACAACTGAAGGAAAAATAAAGTGATCTCTGCGAACAAAGATCCATTAGGTTTTAAAATATCACTTCTTAACACAATACAACGATTCGGCAATGGCCCGATTAGAAAGGCACTTCTCTCATGATAAAATATTTGATTTCCCATAGTCCAGAAATCAATGACAAACGACAATCTATCAGTGATGTAAGCAATCGATCCTCAGTCATACGTGCGCGCTCCTGCAATGGGGATTTGTTTTCCGAGATGAGCCAGAATTTGCAAGACACCAGACGAGTGAGCCAAACTGAATCGGAATTCGCCAAAAAAAAATAAATAAATAAATAAAAAAAAACACCCTAGGCTTAAAGCGTTGGCATAGAAACATTAAACAAGAATGTTTAAAACTTGCACCTTTTAATGTTAAAAAATACTTTAAACAGTAACTGCGACACAAAAAAGTACTTTAACTTTAACGTCTTAATCCAATCAGATGGGCAATATTGGGAAAGTAAAACTAAAACATTACTAAACTAATAGGAAATGAATCTGTACATTTCAATTCAATTACATCAGGGATGCCCAATAGGTAGATCGAGATCTACCAGTAGATCTCCAAAGGAGTGTTGGTAAATCCTGGGCAATAACATAAAAAATAATAAAAGTAATAAAATCTAAAGCTGTAATTCTATTTCAAGATGCTTATCACTAGGCTTAACTGAGAGTCATATAGGCATTAGTCAGACAGTAAAACATAGATAGCATAATGTCGAGTAAGATATTCAGTTTATATAAGTAAATATATTTAGAGTTTTTAACCTGGTCATTTGAAAAGTAGGTTACAATACAAAAAAAAGTGTGGGCACCCCTGCATTTCGATAGAGCGTGTACACGTTTGTGTGCGCGTTCACGGTGAATATAATTTTACTGGGGTGAGTTCTTGCCACAACACCGGACTATTATGGCGACGGCGATGACGTAAGATTCAGGGGCCAGTGCGTCGTCTGGAGAGGCTGTAGAGGAGAGAATTCTTTCCTCCAGCGACTACACTGTTTGGACGAATTGTTAGCGCTCCTATTTAGTTGGGTGGCCCGCATTTTGGGGGTAGCTTTGTTAAACCCGGCGGTCCTTTTCGTGTCATTAAGTCATTGGACGAAGTCGTGAGTCGTCTGATATTTTTCCCCCGGAAGAATAGTAGCAATAATGATGCTCATTAAGTTACGTTGGACACTGAGGATCTATATCAACCCATGAACTGACAGCTGTCATCGCACCAAACTGCTCAGCTAGCCGGCTAAGCGAGCTGTTGGCTAACAAGTGTTTTGAAGGCTTATACCGAGGCCAGCCAGCAGGAAGGCTCCAGCCGCGGTGGCAGGAAAGCGGTAACAAACACCGCTTCTTGGTCATTTTCTCTGCCGATTCAGCCCTCTGAACCATTTAATGTGGTTCTTATTAAAGTGAGCCCGCATTTCGCTTTTAGCTTCGTTCATTCAATTAATGAAAAGCGCTAACGCCAGCGCCGGAGTGAACGGTGACTAGGTCCACCCACGGTGAGGCTTTGCCGGGATAAACTTTATCACTCGACAACGTCTAACAGAAAATGAAGAAATTCTTCGATTCTCGACGGGAATTGGGGGGCTCCGGGCCTGGTTCTGGAGCCGGTGGAGGAGGCGCTGGTTCCGGCGGCGGCAGCGGCTTTATCGGACGTGTTTTCAGCATTGGACGGTATCAAGTGACCGTGGAGGAGATTATCGCAGAAGGTGAACTATGAGGCTTTTTTTACCTGGCTTACCTTCCTTTATACACACTGTTCGAATTCCGGCACATTGTTGTTGTGATACACACTCTACTTACTTCATTAGATTGGGTTAAATATTGGACAAAGGCCGTGGTACAAAGCAATGAATTCCAGTGCTAGTTAAACCAAGATAGCTCCCAAGATAGCCCTCTATTTCTGCTTCGGCTTTATGACTTATCTCCTTATTCTAACTTCTTTATAATAAACATTCCTTAAAACTAGATTGACGCCCAGATAGACTACACAATAAGCAACCAAAATGAGAAACAAACAGAGTCTTATGTCATGTATATCATTTTTAAAATGACTAATTTTGTTAATAAATGGTATGGAAGAAGCCTGTGTTATGCTGACAATGAATTATGCTTTTAACCCATGAACAAATTCAAAATAAGTATGTTGTGGTACGAGCCTTCATAGTTCAGTAACACATAATAAGAGTATAATTTTGAAAGACGACAAGTCATCAATAAGTCATCACTTCCTTGATGCAACACCGGATTGTAAATAAGAACTAAACACTGCAGACTGCAGCCGCCCTGTCCTGTTTTTTAAAGTAACCTTGTTTTGATAAATATGCCTAATTAAATCAATAAAGCAGTGTCTTGGCTATTCCAGGAAAATGCCATGCTGTGATAAATCTTTGCACTTCTGGCCCTGGTAAAAATTTGTGTAGAACCTAGCACATGACTAACTTCACTCATGTGAAATGAACTGTGACTCGTAAACATTTTTGTGGTCGAAACAGTAAAAATGTGTATGAGTAAAAATATTATCTCATCTTTGAATAGTTTTCATGGAAAAAGGAAATGAATTATAAAAAAAACATGAATGAGATGATGTCAGCAGAGATATATAAAGCATATATATTGTACATCTACCTAAATATCATATATTTGTAAAGATACACATTTATGGGCAGTTCTTATATGCACTGTACATGCAGAGTTTGCATGCTTGGTTCCATTTAGAATCAAAGTTGCATGAAAGCTTGTGGTTTTTGTGCTGTTTGTTTGCTTGTGTCTTCTCCTGTTACCTGAAAACTGGCCGAATCATGGCATTTTGTTTTCTCCTGCGCTGTAAAGGGGCACTGCCAAGCTGAGTCATCTATCTTGGTATTCACAGAAGGTGTGACAAATCCCAAATGCAGATACAACAAGCACAGATTAATTTGTCGTTGGTTTGAGGAGTGTGCAGTGAGGAACAGCTGATAAAACAGGATCGCTTCCCGTTGTCTTTTTCAGTTAAAGACAAGACAAATCACTGAAATTAACAATGGACTGAAGTCTGCATGGCATCGTTGCTTCAACCGTAACTATAGTCCAAAATGGGTGGTTTATTTATGCCATGTTTTAGGGATAAGTTATCCCCCGGTCATTTATTTTTGAAATGAGTCTGTCATGCTCTACTAGCTCGAAGCGCCTCTTACTAAAAAATACATGAAAACGAACTGATTAATTTATCAGTACTTTAATGACTGCCGTCTGTTTGGTTACTTTTTTGCTTTATGAATGGGAAAGAAATCCAATCCCTGCTTTAAGTGTAACCATGAAGCATAATGTATTCCTATCTTGATGATCAGATATTGTAACTGCACTTATCATTGCTGGAAAAACCCTGACCTCCGTGCAGATGTTGTCTTGTCCAAGGTTCCCATTTGTTTAGATATTCTTAGGATAGATTTTTTTTTACAAAATACACACAATAATTTTTTTGTATTTCACACTGGACATCTTGTAGGAGTGGACCTAGAGTCTGCCACAGAATTCTCCCCAGTGACAGCAGGCCTATTTATTCAGATGGTTTTGGTTGTACTCTGGGCTTTTGGTTGCTCTTAGCTTGCAGTTTGGTTTGGAATGTTCCCCCCCAGTCTACTCCCTTTGTTGTCAACGTGTAACACTGTTCACATTATACAGACAAAGGCAGTCAGAGGGATACATTGCACAGGTTTTCTAGCTTGAGGGACCAATGAACAAGTTTGAGGTTAAATAGAATATAAAAATAAAACTTCTGCTGTCAAGGACACTTTTTAAGTAGTTTAATTTACTTTATCAAAGCCAACACATTTGATACAATTATGGCAATTCCAATCTTTGTGGCATCAATGTAACAGAATACTCCCATCGCCACATACCCATATGTGGACAGTTTTGTTTTTTTTTGTGGTTTACCATCTTGTTGACCAAATGGTTCCGGGGATTTCTCTCATCCATCCTCTAATTCCTAATATTTTAATGCCAGAACATCTTTTTTTACTCCTGGTTTTCTTCTTCTTTTTTTTTTTTTCAAATGCCTTTCCTGCAGATGTGTTTATTTTTGGTTTGCACCTCACATGGATTCCTGTGTTGAGTTTTAGTGACTCCTTTTTTACACTTGAATCTCAGAATAGTTTTAAGTCATTTGCATGTGACTTGGCAGGTCTTCTAAGTGGGGATGAATCAGTTTATGACTTGGAATCAGTATTGGTCTAAATTTAGTCAAGGGATCAAACTTGATCAACCATTGAACAAAAACTGTAGTGCTTCAAATATCTGGAGGGGAAAAAAGGAAACAGATAGCAGCAAATGTTCTGAGTTGCTGTAAAGGTATCTCACACAAAAACATTAAAATTACATTTCTTACTTGTTATCTTTACAGAATTATTTTTTCTTTATTTTCATTTCACATCAGTAACATGTAATTCTTGTATTTTTTATTTCAAATTGAGATCATTTGTTTTGCTATTGTAGATTCACAAGAAATAGCAGATGCCCTGAACCCGTTTTTAAATTGCAAGTATTAGAAAGCTTGGTTTGACAGTTCATACAATTATGTGATGACTTATCACTGGCTTGATGTATGACTGTAAGTTATATAACAAAGAGAGTGTAATTCTGACGTTGTTTTTGAGCTTTCAGACATATGTTTTTCTGTCCAAAATATATACAGAAATGGGTTATTCAGAATCATTGCAAGATAAAAACTTCTGTCTCTTATTATAATAATAATACCCTATATAACAGTTAAATTCTATCGTTTTTGAGACTTTGTTGTTATTTAAAGTGTTTGATTACTTCTCAGCCTATTCTAGGGCACAGCTTTCTGCCTTTACCATCAACAAGACATTCTTTGGTAGATATTAGGTTACTGCTGGTAACATTAGCCCTGTGCAAGAGACTCTGTGTAATATGTTGCATTGTAACAGAGAATTAGGCCAAAGTTCTTGCATTTTAAATAATGTGGTGCAACGTTGACACTTCCTTATGTTTTTTTTTTGGTAAATAACTAGACGTCATATTTTATTCTATTTATTTCACCATTGCTCTGTAACTTATTTCTCTCCACATTTGCAGAGTCGTGTAGCTTTTCTGGGAGCATGTTTGTAAATAGCATAGTAGTTGTAAGCACACGTGTCCGTGCAGTGGCAGCCCCAGTCATAACTTTGTCTATCCATTTAACTGATGACAGGTCGTAAACGAACACCGTCGATATTCGCTGGTGTGTTCACACTAATGCCTGAAGTTGTAAGTGTACAATTACTTGAGCTGTAGTATTGTAATCCTAACACTAAGTTATGTGACGTCAAGGCAGTGGCTATTTGTGGCTTGACTTATGAGTTACTTTGAGAGGTTGCGCCGTCTACTGAGATTTTAGTTGCTTGCTCATCACTTTCTATAGAAGCCTTTTCAGATTTGATTGTCACCGAAACACATATTACAGCCTGTCCCAGTTCCTACCCACTGGGTGCTCAGAAGTCATGTGTTTTTTTTTTTTTGGAAATTGTGATCACTAAGCACATTGCCCCATAGTCTTCATAAACCCAATTACTCAGCCAGTGTCTTGTGATTAAGTGCTGTGTTGTAGATTTTAGCTACTGTTTGGTGCAATTGCCAACCACTAAATTTGTTGTCGATGATGTCAGCAAAAATTTAGCATTATGAACTGCAGAAAAACAACTACTGTCTGCCAGTTACACTGATGAAGCTCTACATCTCTCATGATTTGGGTGCAGTTAGATAAATACTGTATGGACAAGAGATTATAAATAATTCATTGAAATTTATTTGATTTCCCTTATAATATGGGTCTTATTCAATGCCAATCACATGAAAATGTCCTTGGCTAGTTGAATGAGTCAGACGCATTAACTGGCAGAAAACAAAAACCTAAGCCATTAAAGTAACAGCTGCACAAGCTGCTTTTGACAAAGAAGTCGAGGAAAAGCTAAATCAACACACTCCTAAACATAACAAAAGCTAAAGATGTCCTGTTGTTTACACCCTGTTTGCATGATAGACAAAACATTTTAGGTAAAATCCAAAACCCAGTCCGATTCTTTAGCGATTCAGTAACTGTGATTGGTTTCCAGTATGACCACAGTCAACATGACAAACTCTAATTTCTTGTATCAGTTTTATCATCTTGTATGCTTGCCCTCAAGCACAGCTGCTGACTCACATGGCACTGTTTCAAGCTCCTCTTACCAGTAAGCCACTCACCCCAGTGCTGCAAATGTGCTTTACATATCTTATTGCGTGGTTGTGAGAGAATATGGTGCCAGCGACATTAGTCCATCTGTTCTTCTGCAGGTTTTTTCATGGTGTGTCATCAGCACAGCTAAAGGACATTCAGCTCAAACACATTTATCTCAAAAAAGATAAATTGCCTGCAGTTGTTGGCCTACTTTGAGTGACCCATAAACTTTGTTTTACACCTGAAAGTCCCGTTTCCAGTAAAGTGTACTTCCAGAAGTACATTATTAACCAAACATGTGTCTTCACTTCCATTTACCAACTTAATTTAATTTGTTGAAAGACAAACGATGCAACTATAACAAAACAAACTTAATTTTTGTTCCTGTCCTTTGTGAGGGCCACATCTCGATCCCATAAGAAAGGAAACTTGAAGGGTGGTTTTTCATGCGTTAGTTATTAAAGTCTGTGATGGAATCATTTTAGTCAAGCTTGTATGTTTAAAAACTCTGCAATCAATCTGCAATTATAACTTTTTTGTGACACTTTGTCTTTGTTCTCACATTTTTGCAGGAGGATTTGCCATTGTGTTTTTGGTGCGCACTCATCAAGGTGTACAGTGTGCACTTAAAAGATTGTATGTCAACAACGAACACGACTTGCAGATCTGCAAACTTGAAATACAGATTATGGTGAGTGAGACTGTCCATTAAGCCAATGCCAACCTCAGCAAAGTGAGCTTTTACATTCACATGAAACAGTTGTGCATTAGAAGCAGTAGTGCATTAACTTAATGAGTCATGTTAAACTTTTGCTAAACAGTTATGTGCTTGTCCAAGTTCAAATAGAATTATACCCTATTGTTGGTAAATTATCCTGTTCCTGTGGCCACACCCAGGGTGGCTCAGCAACTGCCTGATGCTTATCCTTGTTACTTCCAGATCATTAGCAGAAGAATGTGTTCCTACTGTCATATAGGTCAGAAATGTTAAATATTTTATATTTAGTTTGTCCTCTAGACCAGGGGTTGTCAAACTCAATTTCACAGTGGGCCAGAATTAAAAACTGTCATGAAGTCATGGGCCAGACTGAATATTTGTTGAAAATAAACTGCAAATATTTCTGCGGCTCCAGATAATAAATGCAGGGGCGGTGCTAGGATCTCTTTGGCTCCTGGCAAGACATTACTGGGGCCCACACCCTATCAATGGCCGCAGCAAAAAAAAACTTGAGCAGGCCCACTGGTGGCAGAAACACCATGCAACTGCCTCCAGACTCACGAGGAGTTTTGGGAACATTGAATCTGCAACAGCTGCTTTGTATTATCAACACATGAGAAATAAAACACACATCAGAGGCGTTTCCCTTTATCTGTAGCCTTTCCAGATGCTTTTAATGTTTTAATGTTTTTTTTACAGACTTACAACAAAAAAATATATCTGTGCACTAATACTACAAATCCTGGCCTATATAATGGTGGGCCAACTCTAGTACATATTTGATATGCTCTTGCGGGCCAAACATAATTACACTGCGGGGCAGATTTGGCCCCCGTGCCTGAGTTTGACACTAGTTCTCTAGAGCATATAAATGTCTCTGACTCAAATATTGTCCCGTGGTGTGTGATTTGTTCTTGTGTTTATTTACACAGAGGGATCTTGTGGGCAACAGGAACATAGTGGGTTTCCTGGACTCCATCATAACTGCAGTTGGAGCGGGTGACGTGTGGGAGGTCTTGATCCTAATGGATTTCTGTAGAGGTAAATTTGTCTGCCCCCATGTGTCTCTGTCATTGTTGAGTGGTGAACCTCTGCTGCCTCTTTCAATTTCTGACGACCCCCGTTCTTGTTTCATCAATGTTGTACCATTCATCTAATGGCTGCTGTGGGCTGTTAATCCTCCATGTTAATAAATGTATAGCCCAGGGTTGACCTATGCGTTTATTGCAGGTGGTCAGGTGGTAAACCTCATGAATCAGCGGCTACAGACAGGCTTTAGTGAACCTGAGGTGCTGCAAATCTTTTGTGACACCTGTGAGGCAGTGGCTCGTCTCCACCAGTGCAAAACTCCCATCATCCATCGAGATTTGAAGGCAAGTCAAATTAAGTTTCTCTAATGCATTTTGACTGCATTAATATCTCAAATGGTTTATTTTAATAATTCATTACCTGCTACAACCGTAACAGACAATAAATGGCTAACGTCACTGTCTCTCAGGTGGAAAATATTCTCCTGCACGACCAGGGTCATTATGTGCTCTGCGACTTTGGAAGTGCAACCAACAGATTTCAGAATCCTCAAATTGAAGGCGTCCCGATGGTAGAAGAGGAAATTAAGAAGTGAGTTTTGGGGCCTGCAGTTCTTAGACTTTCTTACTGGCTGCGCGCAGTGATACTGGTCTGATACAAAACAGGCGTCCATGAGCACCTGCATATATTTGTGTATCTGTATTTACCTAATAAATACTGAATACTCTTCCTTCAGGTGCAATAACTCTGTTTTGTTGTATGTTACAGATACACTACTCTGTCATACCGAGCCCCAGAGATGGTCAACCTCTATGGTGGAAAGATCATCACTACTAAAGCAGATATTTGGGTAAGGATGTTCGGATAAGGTGTTTATTACTACTGTAATTCTTGTGTTTGTTCTTGTGTCTGACCTAAATACATGACTGTATTTATCTTGTCGTTGGTGCAGGCCATGGGTTGTTTACTTTATAAACTGTGCTACTTCACACTCCCTTTTGGGGAAAGTCAGGTAGCAATCTGTGATGGCAGCTTTACTATTCCAGACAACTCCCGCTACTCACAGGACATGCACTGTCTCATCAGTAAGTGACCTTGTTCATTACATTACACTGTGTCCTAGTTACCACATGTGTATCTTTTAAACAGTAGAGCTGCTGCTGTGCATTTGTCTAACCTAAAATTAAATAGTGTCTGTTTGTAAACTTCTTAGGATACATGCTTGAGCCTGACCCAGATAGGAGACCAGACATTTACCAGGTCTCCTACTTTGCATTCAAACTGGCTCGACGAGAGTGCCCGGTCGCAAATGTACATGTAAGTAAGCATGCCAGTGAATGAGTATATGATATTGTGTCCAATTAAACACAATGCCCATTCAAATTAGCTGCACATTCACCTTGAACTGCAGTTTATACTTCTTTTCCTTTCAGCTTGTCCATTTTTTAGGAGTTGCCACAGCGAGTCATCAATTTCCATCTCACCCTCTCCTCTGTATCTTTAACTCTTTAAATCTACACAGACTGTCTTCTCCAGCTTTGTCTCCAAACCTTCCTGTCTTTGTTCTCCCTCTAATCACCTAATTTCTGAACCTGTCCATCCCTGTCACTCCTAAAGAGAACCTCAGCATGTTTATCTCCTCCACCTCCAGCTCTGCCTCCTGTTTTCTGCCTATTCCTAGTCTCTAAACCGTACATCATTGCTGGTCTCACAACTGTCTTGTAAACCTTGAACTGCAGATTACATCCATAAATTACAGGCATTATGCATTTATTCATCAAGGAAAAGCTTACAATTCTTGTCCAATTGTTATTAGTTATTTAGAGAAAGGGTAACGTACGTAAACTATATTTATATATAAATGATCTTTACCACCACATGTTGTTTTAACTAGAGCATTGGTTTGTAAATTTAGGCTGGTTGACAAATGAATGCAATTAGAATGAAATCAAACTTGTTGTTGTTCTCCAACAACCAACAGTGTGATACATGCCTTGCAAATTAATTTTAGAGTTTGACAAAATTTCATAGTACGTTACAGAAACAAAAAAAGTGACTGTGTTTTTTTTTTACTTAGAATTCAACCATTCCTACAAAACTCCCTGAGCCTGTCAGAACCAGTGAAGCAGTGGCAAAAAAGAGTCAAACCAAAGCCAGGTGAGTGCTCAGCAAAAATGTCGGTGTAAGAGTTAACATTATAATATCTTATTCATTAGATTTCTGTTGTCTTTTCTTCCCTTAGGCTCACAGACCCCATCCCTACCACAGAGACCTCAATTGCACCTCGACAGCGGCCTAAGGCTGGTCAGCCTCAACCCCAGCCGATATCAGGAATTCTACCCATCCAGCCTGCACTCACACCGCGCAAAAGATCCAATGTAGCTGCTCCAGTGTCCCAAGCTATAGGTACAAATGCTGCACGTAATCTGTAATGTCAGTGCTCAGACCACTGCAACCGCTCTGTAACAGCTCAGGGAGATGTGCTCTGTTGGACTGAGAAAGAAGATGAGTTCTTCTCCCTGTGGTTCAATTAGTGTTTCAAACAAACCAGACTTTGTTGAATGTCCCCGAGAATCTGTCAGTTTTTGACCAGACCAGTCATCTGTGACCCTCTTCATACGACAGAATTGATGGGGACGCAGACCTCACATCTCTTTAATAACTATAGTAAAGACTATTATCACAACAGGATGTTCTAGTTTCATTTATGGCATGGAAGTGAATTTAATTTTATTGATTGTTATGTATCAAATAAAAACACACACTGCACTTTTAACCTTTTCTGCTCGAGCAGTTAGAAAACATGAAACTAAAAATTAGTTCATCTTATTTCTCACACTCTGGGCTTTTTGGTTCATGACGCACCGTAATGATATCCATGAGGTTTGTTCATGCAAGACATGTGGTGAATAATAGTTTTGTTTCTCTTTTATCCAGGTGTTGGTATTGGTGCCCCACCTTCAGCTGCTGCTGTCCAACCTGCTCCGCAGGGCCTTTCCACTCAGGCTGCATCACTGTCAGCCCAGACAAACAGCGTGCACCCACATGCCACACCACAGCATCAACAACTCCTCTTGAAGCAACAGCAGCAAGGTTTCTTAAATCCACAGGGTAACCAACAGGTAGGCATCTTTTCTTATCTTATCGTATCTTAAATATCACTACATCCTTGTGCAACAAGTCTGTCTGTTGACTGAGCTAAGCTATCATTTTTTTTAACAGTTTAAGAGACATTTCCACTCATTTTCTCTCTGTTTATTGTTTTCCTTCGTACGTAGATCGTAGAGCAAGGGTGTCCACACATTTTTGTCTTGTGAGCACTTTTCAAATGACCAGGCTGGAGTGACCTACCTAGATTACAAACTTTAAATATATGTATCAATATAAACTGGATATCTTGCTCTCTACATGAATATATAACATATATTATACTGTCTGACGCAATACCTATATTATTGTCACTTTAGTCCAGTGATTAGAATCTTGATATAGAATTACATTCCAAGTTTTTATTACTATTATTTTTTTATGTTATTGCTCTGGATCTACCAGCATTGGGCACCTTTGTCGTAGATTTTTTTTTTTTTTAATTGTTGACACTGGGAATTAAAGCAGCTTTTAAATCAGGCTGTAATGCATTGTGATGTGTAAAATGTAATCATAATGTTAAAAGTGTTAAGTCATTAAATTCTTTCTCAATTGAGACTGTTCTAGTTCCTTACCATACCAGCATTTTCCTACTTACTTACCAATATTTTTAAATATCTCTTCTGTTTTTTTTTCCTTTTAACTGTTTGCTTATACAGTATTATACAATTTCTTTATACTTTTAGAATAGTTCTTTTTATTTTATAACATTGTTTAAAACTAGTGCGGTCATTTGATATTCTGTAGCAACTGATACAGAGCTTCCATCAGCAACAGGTTCAACAACAGGCAGGGTTGTTGCTGCAACTGCAGTATCAGCAGCTGCAGCAGCAACAGCAGCATGTTGCCCATGAAACAGCACCATTGCATCTCACTTCCATCCCAGAGTGTGAAGTTACCGGTCCTGGGTCTGACCATGAGGTTGTGGTAATGATTTTAATTCTGCTGCATACTACTGCTGCCTTTTGGGTTGGGGCTAACTGAGCTTGTCTTCAATGAATCATCTCCCTTTTTGTCTTCTTTTGCTGGAATCAGTTTATAAGAAGCAACTGTTACGTCAATGTTTACACTTCTCTACTGTGCAAGTAACTGTTGGTTTTTATGGTAAAGATTTTATGTTTGAAGGTCTGTCCAGAATCTGTCATATAAATCTTATCTCATCCTCTCCTCGCTCAAGAGGTGGAATTCCAAAGGGTGTAATGATTTTTTTTCTATTTCCAGTTCATCTTGCTTGGTTGTGTGCTTCAGATGAGTTTGTTTACTACAGGCAGCTTATTTCCCATGTTAACCATCCTAACCTCTGGTTCTACTCCAACTTTATATTTACAGACCGTAGTCAGAGGTGGGCACAAAGTCGGGTCTTTGACACCACCATCATCTCCGAAGATGGCGCCCAAGAGTGGCCACCGCCGCATTTTGAGTGATGTCACGCACAGTGCCGTGTTTGGGGTCCCTGTCAGCAAGTCCACCCAGCTCCTGCAGGCAGCCGCAGCTGAGGCCAGCCTCAACAAGTCCAAGTGAGCAGAATTAATTCCCCTCAGTAGCTGTAAAATAAACCTTCTTTTCGTGGGAGTTAGTGGATAGGCAAGGCAGATAGACGGTCCATTCATATACTCGATCCCCAGTGGAAGAAAAGTGAATCTCTCACACCCAGGAGAGTCCCACTGAGAAACAATCACTTCATTCACTCTTTAATAGCTCTATTTGCATGTGTCAGTAGGCCTCAAACATACATGCTCATTTGTCACTGTGCACTTTTCCACCCTGTTCATGTGTACCCCATTTGCAATGCAGATCAGCCAGCACTACTCCCTCTGGCTCACCCCACTCCTCCCAGCAAAGTGTCTACCATCCAGGTGAGGCCGAGGCGTCATCGACAATCACTGCTCCCAGTGCCCAATCCAGCTGGAACCCCTTTGGAGATGATAACTTCTCAAAGCTCACAGCAGAGGAACTGCTGAACAAAGATTTTGCAAAGCTCTCTGAGTGTAGGTTGTCACTAATCTCTTGAATGTCTACACCCATCAAATTGATTGTAATGTTGTATAATTTATTCTATTGTTGTTACGCTCTTCATGTGCAGCAGTTGCACCAGGGGAGAAGACGACAGGCTCCACTGAAAATCTCCTGCGTGGGATTAATGCTTTTCCAGGTAAAAAGCATGGCATTATTTTAAATACATTAGGTGGAAAACTCAGTGTTCCCCAATCTTACCAGTTAAATGTCTTGTACTATTTTCATGGACTGGTCGTTAAGTTGTGGCAGATAAATAACCCTTATTAAAAGTAAATTTCCGGGGTTTAGAAATATTTTCCTACCTATAAATCCTTCCTACCGGAATTAACTGTGAATGCACACGACAAGGGTTTCACCTTGTGCTCACAGCCTATAATTTTCTCCTACCAGATGGGTATACAAGGTTAGAATCTTGTATCAGTGACTGTGCATGATTTAGAGTTTATTGTTGTTGTCTTCAGTCAGAAAATATTTCCTAATCAAATATAGTTGTATTATTGATGATGGAATCCTAGCCATTCTATTGTTAAGTTCTTATGTTGATATGGGTATGGATCAAGTGTAAGTAATAGCCAGATAAGGCCAAAAGGATACATTGATTCTGTGCAGCACGGCAACAATTCACCCACGGACTGGCACCGGCCCGCGGCCCAGTGGTTGGTTACTTTTTGGTCATTTCTAACAATTCTGTTAGATTAATCGCAACTAACTTTTTTCTGTGGAATAATAATCTTTTTCTCAAACCAAAATATACAGTGAACTACAAATTAACTTTGAAAACACACAGAAGTCACTTCATCTTCAGCATCTCTGTTTATTTGATTTGATTACATTGCAAGTCAAGTGCCATACATCCCCACTTACATCTTCAATTTGATTGCAACTTAATTAAGTAACTCTTATTCTTTTAAATGAAATTCTAGTTAGATTCTTGTTCTAAACACCATTTCTCAGTATCAATTTTCATTGCTGTTTTGTGTTTTTGATTTAGCTTTTTTTTTTTGTCATCCTTATTCCTGCATGTTTCAGGGGAAACATCAGCAGACATCACAAGCACTGGTTCAGCGTTGTTGACTGTCTCGGACCCTTTTAATACATTTTCACTCTCCGACACCACAGGTAATATTCCAGTCACACCATGACGGTGTCTTTGACTTTACTCTTTTATAAATGTTCACCTGATCCTTGAGAACATAAGTCAAACTGAAATAGACAATTTTCTAAAATTATGTTTTTAGTATGACTTTTGTGGTGTATGCAGTGCAGTCCTGTTGACATACTGAGCCTCACAGTGGCACCTTGTCGGTGTCCATGAATAGGGACCATAGCTTGCTGGATTTAAGATCTGTGCTTTTGCTGTTGCCTGGCAACACAAAGGACAAATTCTCCTTTGTTAATTGGATTGGCTTACAGCTGGAGGAGCTTGCTTACCAGGAGCACAAAATCAGTCAAAGTTAATGTGAATCTTGTTAAAAATAGCCTTCACAATTCAACTGTGCTCTGTTTAGAAGGGCCAATCGTGTTCTTGGTTGTGTAACTTTACTTGAGTTGCTGCTGCTCAGGGGCTGAACTGACTGGATGAAAATGTTGAAGCTCTTACACAACTCAGGTGGGGTGGATAATCTTCTCCACCCGACCTACAGTAAGCTGGTTCTTAGACAGTCTGTCATTCGATAATGACTTGTATCAGTCAAAATAAGCACTGTAAACTGTAATTAGATTTCATTACTTTTCCAGGTAAATAAATGGACATAAAGATGCTGATGTTCTCTTTAGGGGTGACTAAGATGGACAGCATCAGGAATGAGGTCATTAGAGGAACAACACAGACAGGAAGTTTAGGAGAATGAGCTAGAGAAGCCATATTGAGTTCGTTTGGACATGTTCAAAGGTGGGACAGTGGATACATTGGTAGAATAATTCTAGAGATGGATCTGCCAGTTAGGAGACAAAGAGGAGATTGATGGATGCAGTGAGGGAGGACAGGGAGGGAGGTAGTCTGTGTATATTCTCAGTCCTCCAGGTAATTTAATCCAAAACTACTTTGAGGGCAACTGGACATAGTAGGTTTCTTCAAGCCTCTTGTAGGAGAGGTGAAACATCTTTAAAAAAAAACCTACCATGTCCAGTTGCCCTCAATGTATGTAACTAATTTTGGACATGGAGGTAGTTGGAGTTGAGGATACAGAGGACAGGGGGTGATGGAAATTGTTGACTTGCTGTGGCAACCCCTGAAAGAGGGACAAGCTAAAAGGAGAAGAACTTTTTCAATTCAAATTTGTTAATTCAGCAGATCTTCCACAGTCAACTGATCAAGTACAGTATGTGCAGCTGTAAGCTGTTGTTGGTTGTTGTCGTAGAATCTGTAATTCTTCCACTGACTGATTTTTATTACCTTTATTATGAGATTAGTTATTTCTATTATTGGATGAGGTGGGAGGCAACAGCCACTCAGAATCTACAGTGAGTATTCCGGGAATCACTGGTTAGTATGGTTGTTTTGGAACTTAAGTACTACTTTTCACCTAGGATTTACGTTCAGTGTTGCCCTCTTTCCTATAGCGAAGGGGACGAGGGGTCACATCTGCTGTGCCATTTTCTGAATCATCCCATTCCTTATATAAGTCTCCCACCCCATTTTACCCATAGTGGCTTTCTGTAAGTATAAGCTCTCGTAAAAGACACGTGCATGGACATCTTTTACATTAATATCAAGGTCATGAGCAATGATTCAAAAGATCTAAGACTTGAGTCACTGGACAAAGATCTTTGCACAATGATGAACAAACTAACCTGAGCATTTTCTCTTTTTTGCTTTTGTGGGAGTAGAGAGGCATTGGCATGACAACAGAGGGCAGTAGAACAGCTTGTGTCCACTGTTGAAAAGCTAACTTACTGCTGTGGCATAATTATAAACTCCCTTTCATTTAAATGTTTCTATATATTTACAAAATGTGTCTTCACTGTTTCTATACTAAGATAGGCCTGTCTTCTTAGTGTTTGCGCTAACATTTGTAATGTCTTGCCACAGCTTTATTGAATGTACGTGTTTGACCGTGTAACTGTGTGCAATTCCACGCTAGGTGGCGCTCTTGCCTATGTTATGTTTTTCTCACAATACTCTTCTCAAGTCTTTCCAGTGAATATCTTGCTGTGTACTGTAAATCGTCCCAATTGTTATATCATCAAAATGTTTTTTTTTTCTCAAATTTTTTCACTGTCCTTTCTCGTTTTCCCTGCATCTTTACCTTTATTTAACCCAAGGTCCTTTGTGATTCTGCTCTCTGTCTCTTCTCTTCCTCGCTTGCCATCCATCCATTTTGCCTTCTGCTCTCTCCCTCTCTGGCTCACTCACAGAGAAGCTGATAGAGGGATTAAAGTCCCCAGAAACTTCTCTGCTGCTCCCCAACCTGTTAACCCTGACAACAAGCCCCTTCAGCAGTTCTGCAGAAATCTCCTCTAATGGTATCCCCACTGTTCTTTTCCCCTGCGCTTAGCATTCCTGTCTACTCCAAATTTTTTTTGTTTTCCTTTACCCTTTATTAACCTTCTTCACTCATCCAGCCGTGACTAATGTAACCCTACTTGTGTGTCCGTTTCTTCTCCTACGACTAACAAATCACATTGTATCTTTGTAGCAAAGGCAGATGTTTGTGTGGATTCACTGATTCCTGGTTTGGAAGCCCCCCAGGCTCCACGACATTCGGCCCAGCCAGAACTCATCCCCGCCACTATTCCAGGTCAGCATCCTGGATGAGAATATTACACAGCTTTATTCCAAAAGAGAAACATTTTCCAAGTTGTGTGATCCAAGCAAGATAAACACAGATACTTTTGGTATTTGCAAAATATACCATTGTGTGTATCTGAATGTCGTATCAAGACCAAAACCAATACATCCTGTTGCTATGCCTTTGTTGTAAAGTAAGGATAAACAAGAGTTGTTTAGTTGGTTTCACATGCTGCCTTTATCCCAAAACTATGTCAAACTTTGGGGCAGCTGGTGGCCTTGCGGTTAAGGGAACGGACTTGGGTCCGCAAGGCCCCCAGTTCGAACCCTACAGCCACGCTACCGCTGAGGTGCACTGACCATGGTATCGTCCCCAATCACAGCTCCCCGGGTGCTCAAAGCTGCCCACTGTTCATTTTGGTGATTGGTTAAAAGCAGAGATGACATTTCGCTGTGTGCTGTGGTGTGAATCACAATGTCACAATTTTTTTGCTTAAAAAAATAACAAAGCTTCTAAATTCTGCACTTATTGCAATAGTTGTTTTTTTCCAACTAACAAAAAATTACTAACTCTAACCGCCCTGTCCCTTCTGCTTTGCCTCATCCTGTCACTTTGTCTCAGAATCTCTGACTGGGGAGGACTCTCTGCTGGGTTGTGATCTGTTATCTCATACCTCTCTTCATGGAAACCAGTCTGTCTCTGCGCTCTCCTCCTCTTCCTGTTCTTCTGCTCCTCCTGGCTCCACCTCTGGGTCCTGTCTGGAGGAGTTGCGGCCTGCTCACTCAGCTTCTGGTAAGATGCTTCCTCCCTTAAGTCCTTTGCCAACCCTTAACACTAGGGGGTCATTGTCACAAAAGCTTCATAGTCAAGAATAGAAAGTTTAGACCACGAAAAGAAAACAATAACCTAGGCTCACTGCTCCATGTAGGTGCATGTTGCAATGCTGCAATTTGCATGGCTTTAGCCTTGAAAAGTGTCCATCGCTACATTTATTTCCGATACACTCTTGTTTTCTTTTCTTTGGGCTGTTTTCTTTGCTTAGTTAACATCTTCTTCCTTTCAATATTCCTTGATTTCGTCTTCCTTTACTGCAGACTCTACTTTCCTCATGTCCTGTGGGGAAAAGGGTACTAACGACGAGTTTGACCCTATTCCTGTACTCATCTCCAAAAATCCAAATAAAGGTAAGGTTAACAGAGTTCAGAAGCCATAACCACAGACTCCCAAGATTAGGAGCAACAGAGATGAATAACACAGTTCCCTCTTTAGTTTACGTTGTTTTCTGTAAGACTAATCAAATTAAAGAGAATTTGACCGGTAAAAAAAACTTTAATCACTTCTCCCCATTAAGCAGACAAATAATATTCATTTTTATCGTTACTCCGCTGCTGCTTTTTCTTTGCTGAGATGTTTGGCTACTTGCGTTACAATGGCTTCCCCCAATCTCCCAATGAAATGATAGCAGTATAAAATAATCCCAGCTCACTCTCTGCCTGTTTCTTTCTCTTTCCTCCTACCCCTTGTCCATGCATCCCTCTGCTCTGCCACTCCACCCCTCATACTGGACAATTCTTTATTTTTACTTTCTCCATCCTCCATTGATATTAATCCTTCTTTTGCTGGTTTTTCCATAACCACCCTCCACTCCTCCATGTCCATTTTCTCTTCTTCCTTTCTCTCTTTCTGGCATGTTTCAGGTGGTCACTCGCGCAGCAACAGTGGCAGTTCAGAGTCCAGCATCCCCAACCTGGCCCGCCCCCTTCTGCTGGTGGATCAGCTCATCGACCTCTAGAGGGGGTGGGAGGGTGAAATGGCCAGTGTGCAATTCAAACAAATGGGTCAGATAAATTGAAGGGACAGAGATAAAGAAGCTGAATCTCCTAATGTAGCACCTTAAGAATTTAAAAAGGGCACAGGTCATGCGTTGATTTATTTTTCTTTACTTCTTGGCCTCAAGTTGCCATATGTATATTTGAAAAACTTTTTCATCAACGCTCACCACCTGCTTCTGTCCTGGCGACACTATACACTGCATTTCATTAACCTGCTTCCACCCGTGATAATCAGCTGTTGTCATCACACAACATTGTTCATTTAACTTCAGAACCAAAGGTAGAATATGCAGGATTTTTTAAATTGTTTTTAATGTTTAATATTACAAAATAAAACTATTACGTTTAACTACTTGTTTCTGCCCTAAGCCTTGGTTGTGAGCGGATGCCACCCTTCCCTCTTGCTTTTTCTTTTTTCACAATTTTTTTAAAGAACATTCCTGCATATATTACCTTTAAATGAGTGATATTCGTTTAGGTTTCACATAAAATTGCTTGAAATGTCCTGAAGCAAAGAAAAAGATCTAGAAAATATGTTGCAATTTTACAAAATTGAATTACAGACCTATTCACCTCATAAATTATCATTATCAATTTTTAATTATGCTATTAATTATCCTTTTATAGTAATTAATGCTACGTCATAGGACCTTGTTTTTATGATGGAGAGCAGGTGAGAGGAAAAACCTACGTCTCCAGTCAGACATTACAGAAAATATTTCCCACAGTTTGCACGTATCAGACATACAGTTTCCATTGGGTACCTCAAATCTGTTCATTTCTTAATCCTAAAAATGCATAACAATGTTGAATACCTATGTATCTAAGCTAACAGGGCTGCATGTGCGCTGACTTGCTGCAACTCATTGTTTGATGTCACTGATTACTATTACTATGTTTAAGGCATATCAAGCTGTGTCTTGTCAGGACAGTAATGTTTCAGGGCACTAATAATAGTATTTTGAGATTACTATGAGAGCAACTCTCTACTGGTTGCAAATGACTCTCACTAGTCAGTACTTTACGTTGAATAAAATGTTGCCTTTACTTTTACTGACTTTTGTCGGTGACCTCAAACAGTGCTTACTTGGCAGGACTGACAAATGTCTAAACTAACAGACTACATTTATATTTATTTATGACGTTCTTCACGAATGATAGGCTGAGTATCACTTGTTGTAAAACTTCATCTGTAAGTCCTGAGTCTGGTCAGCATTATCTTGCCACGTTTATTGTACTAAATCAGTATAATTTATGGCCCACAATCAGACAGTTGTTAATGTGTGGGGAATATGTAATTGCATCCTTTTTGTCATGGGCAAGAAGACAATAAGCAACTGATATACAGTTTGACTACATTTCCACAGTTCCGTCATGCTTCTAGTGACCAATACAGCATGACATTTATCTTGTGTGTGTTGAAGATTGTGGTGTGCCATGAATGCTGAAAGTAATAGCAAATAGTAAAGCTTTATGTAGGGATATCAATAATATATTTGTGTTAATAGTATAGTATAGTAAGAATGCTAAGATAATACAGTAGTTAGAGTAGCTTTTTTTTTCTCCTCCCATTATCAAACATTTATATTGTGTTGTGTACGTCAGGGGTGTAAAACTCAATTTCTCTGTGGGCCAAAATTAAATTATAAATACTTACTGAAAAATAAACTGGAAATATTTCATCTGCTAGTCCTCTGCCAGGGTCTCCTGGGGCTTCTAGCAAGATATGGCGGGGGCCTCCACCCTGTCAGTGCCCACAGCAAAAGATTTTTTGAACTGGGCCCCCTAGTGGCTGGAGCCCCAAGCAGCTGCCTGGGTTGCACGTCTTCAAGTGTCGTCCCTGAGTACATTTTTGGGAACACTGAATCAGGAATAGTTGCTAATTATTATTAACCCATGAGAAATCCAATCAGAAATAAAAGCCACATCACTGGTATTTCCCTTTATCTTTAGTCCTTACAGATCCTTTTAATTTTTTTTACAGACCTATAGTGACAAAAACAAAATGCTATAACAAACACTGTGCCTCACTAATACTACAAATGCTGCTAGTATTTAAAGGCTTTAATCTTGTGGACCAACTCTAGTACATATTGATATGTGATCTTGCGACCCAAATAAAATTAAACTGCGGGCCAGATTTGGCCCCCGGGCTTGAGTTTGACACCTGTGACTTACGTGTACACGTGTATTGGCTAACCATTACCTGCCAGGGTAACAATGTGAACTCTTCACTTCTGTACATCAGCACTGGTGTCAGTTGTGTTTATTAGTAATTCATCTGTTTGTGTTAAACTCATTAAGAAACTTTGTTCCTGATTTCTGCATCACCGTTCATACAGT
Source organism: Paraplagusia blochii (assembly GCA_016785265.1). Taxonomy (NCBI): domain Eukaryota; kingdom Metazoa; phylum Chordata; class Actinopteri; order Pleuronectiformes; family Cynoglossidae; genus Paraplagusia; species Paraplagusia blochii. Next base: position 125,314 of record JAFBJS010000522.1, on the reverse strand, counting down.
GTATGTGGTTGTTCCAGTTGCATTTCCTGGGAATATTCAAAATTCCCTCATCTTATTTGCCATTTAGAACCAGATTGTTGTACATATGTACATACAAACAGAAAATAATTCCGATGTTGTCCTCAGTGCTGATATTGTGATGGTGGTCACTCAGGACTGGTGTGTGTAAATCCTCTATGTGAGTGTGTTTTCTCTATTCCCCACTAATCAGTGTCTAGTTGCTAATGATCTATGCAAACCCACTGTAACACTTCACATCCCCATCAAACACGACACTGCTGTGTTCTGTACAGAGCTCCAATATAGATCCAGAGTTTTTTTTTTTTTTCCCCCGTGTCTTGCTGTGTGAATCTAACATAATCGCCTGTATTTACTGCTGGACGAGTGGAACGTGGTGATCATATCATATATATTTGACTTTAATTGGCAGCAAAATGCCAGAGCTGGATCAGTATGGCGTGTATTCTTTTATTTTTATGGAGTGTGGTTTAAAACTGAAGGCACTGAATAAAAAAACAGTTTGGTGTTCATGTGAACAGAGTCTCCTTGGGTCACGTTATTGGTTTGAATGCCAAGATGTGAAGGTGTAGCTGTAGTAGATGTTTCTTCCTATATTAGTAATGAGTAACATGAACTGAAACAGTACTAGTGTTTTCCTTTATTGGCTGCAACTAACATCTTCGCCAGAGCTTCCAGTTAACACTTGCTGCCAACACTGCTGAGGTAAGAGTGATCCGTCTCTGCTCATCTGAACGGACCCGTCTGGTATTTTGCTATGTTGCTATTATGGCTCTTTGTCCTTGTTTCCACAGAATTCCACAGAATTACTGACTCCCCCTAAGTTCCCCTTTAAATCAACACATCTATGTCCTTAGTAAGAGCTGACTATTAAAGAGGATATTTTGTGATCATCTGAAAAACAATTTGTGGAAACAAGGTGATTGGATGTCGTGGTAGTTGTAGAGCTGGTAGTTATTTTGTCTGTGCCTCGTGACCTGTTCAGACTAGAATGTGTTTGTAATGTTGGAGTTTTGTGCTGATTCTTCACTGTTGGGTCAGTGGAATTGATCAAAACCTCGCAGATGATCCACTGGTCAGGCAGTTGGTCAGTTTGTATGACTGTAAGAGTTGATGGCCTGAAGGATTATCAGGCATTTACTGAAGATAAGTTCAATTTGAAGTTCAAGATTTTTAGAAAGAAAAATGAATTAACTTTTTAATGATGTGTTTTTTCTGTTGTCTTTTACAGAAGCCTCAGGTGAAGGCCATGAGTACTCTGTGCTTGGAGTGGAACAGGAGAATGAAGCACCAACCCAAGACTGTGTTCATTCAAGCGACGAGGATGAGGAGAAACAGGTCAATGAGGATGAGGATCAGCAGGAGAGTGAAACCATTGAGAGTCAAGTAGCAGTCCACGACCTCAGTGGGTCCAGACCTCTCCTTCTAGACTCTGAAGATGAAGAAGAACAAACCATGGCTCTTAATTCAAAATCCAGCACAGTTCAGCCACAGCAACCGTCCACTACCTTACATCAGCCCACTCCAAGCACCTTTGCCCACAATCATACTCAGCATTTACCTAAGGCAGCCGAAGAGAACAATCTCACCGCAGATGTCTTCTCTAACGCCCCCTTTAGGGTCATGCAAGAAGATACAACCGATGTGTTTGCTAATGCTCCATTCCTGCGCCCTCCCGCTCTTCAGCAGCAGCAGCTGGATGTGTTCTCTCAGGCTCCTTTTGGGAAAAGAAAAGATGCTGCAGTAGCTCAGCCTATGAAGTTGTGCCCTCAACCACCTGGGGTTCAAGTAGCTGCTGATCCCAGTGTGTTGGGACAAGTTACGGCTCATCCTTTCCGTCCTCAGGCCCTGGCCAAATATTCCCGACACTATGAGGGACCTGTTCCCCAGCAGGTGGCAGCAGCTCACAGGGTGGTTTCTAATGTGAGCAGACAGGCCACCGTAGCATCCGTCCCTGTTGGACCTCTTCATTCATGGACCTCAGAAATGAGTGCTGTAGATCCCTTCGTTTCTGCACCCTTCCATATGAAAGCGCCGCAAGAAAAGCCTTGAATGTACACGTATGAGTCCTAACAGTGGGTATCAGCACCTCTCACTTAAACTAACTGAAAAAAACACAGGAATACTGCATGCTGACACCAGCGCTACAGCTGGACTGTGAGCCTGCATGGATCTTATTTACAGGCTTTAAATCTTGCAATTCCTCTCTGAAATTCAACATTTACAGAGTGACAGACTTTGTCACTTTTGGGTTTTATTTTTGCTGTCGCATTCTTTACATTTCCAAGAGTTGAATCCTCGGTTGTGCCTTTCAGTTGGCCTTTCTTTCTGGAATCAGCATGTTTTCCGTGCATGTGTTTTCCTTCTTTGTTATCCAGCTTTTTTCCACACATTCAATACTATGAATTGAATGAATGTAAGACTAAAAGATTGTTTCTCTCTATATGTAGCCCTGCATTGGACTAGTTTTCTGTCCTGGGCACCTGCCCCAACCAACTTTTGCATGCTTTTAACAGGATATGTCTGTTTTCTCCAGTCTCAGTAGCTGATAGAATTATTTAGTCTTCTCGGTTACAGACTTCAAGAAGAAACTACAGTGGTCAAGCATTTAATCTTTTTTCTTGCCTACCTCAGTTAGATTCTGGGACAGTCTTTGGAAACACTGCATTAACAATCACAATTGTTTTAGGATTTTTGATTTGATTCAATTTCCTGCTTATGTAGGCTTTAATGTGAAACTATGATGTTGTAACACCGGACTCATTTTGTCATCATGGTTCTCAGAAAGATTCAGGGATAAGCACACTTATCGTGACTCACAGAAAACTGGGGAAGTACACAAGTAGGTGAATGAGTCCAAGTACATAGTTAATGATAGACTGTTGTAGCAATATTCTGTCCTATTGAGAATGGTCAATGTCTAACCAGACACCAATGATTCATAGTCATTTCCTTTGGTCTTAAATGTAAACAATTATTTAAGTCTTACTTGACAACCGTATTCCTCTTTGCCTTACACTTTGAAACATTTGTCTCTCCAATAAACATCATGAATCACTTATGCCTTCTGTGCCCTCCAGGAAAAAAAAATGCTGCTACAGCCTTCTCTGACTCCGTGTTGATTTCACGTGTTTAGTGTGTTTTTCCATCCAGTCTTCATCACAGCAATCTCAGTAAATACCAAATGTGTCATAAGAGTGAGTCACACTGCTGACGTCTTTGGCACAAAATGGCTTTACAACTATGATTGTAAAAGGTGTCTTTTTGAGAATTAATATTGTTTTATCACAAGTTGGAAATATTTTTATTGTTTTGTTCAATCATGGAAATTGTTTGGTCTCACCAGGGCACTTTTAATTAAAGAGGAGCTGTTTCTTTTTCAACTGAAAGTTCAATCTATATCTTTTGTTGCAATGATGATTGTTTCTTTGTTTCTTTCTTTAAGTGTACTACATATTTCCATCCTCTGGCTCCCTAATATGAGAGTGGCACATTATAACTGATCCAGGGTCAGGGTTGTCTTAGAATGTCTTTTGATTGTAACACAGCTGTAAAGTATATTTTCTCTAGTGTTTCAACAGCCGGTGTTACTGTTGGACAGCAAAAAGCACTCAAAGCATTTGTTTTGCCCCACATCCTGCCTTTGAAAATGTGTTGTAATTCATAATAAACAAAATATTAAATGAATGTAAATCAAGTAGTTGCTGATTCTCTGGTTGTTTTTCATTTCTTCCCCCATTCTAATTTAGAGACAGTCTGATATCACATGTATTGCACAACAACCTGGTGCCCATTGTGCACAGATTTAGTTTGGTTTAAACTTTATATCTGTTGTGCAAGATTTATCATCTCATTTTCACATAAGATAAGGGAACATATTAGCTTTGTGGTAAGAGTAATTTAATTTACATTGGACGTTGCTCATCATCTAGTCACACCACAACATATACAAAGTGTAATCAGGTCTAATAAAGGTTCAAGTCTACGAACAAATAAAAGACTTTGTGATGGCTCTTTCAAAACACAAACTCATATCATATTGTGTGTTTTGGAAACAGTATAAATCTTGGAGAGACTTCAAAATCCGCTTGCATATTTATGGACACTTCAAACGAAAGATATCAAGTTTTATGTTTTTATAAATATTCCAAACATGGAGCCTTTGGAGCAGCTGACTCTCACTTTCTTATCTAAAAGCTACTTTTGCATGATAAAAATTGATAAAAATCTGAGAGCTACTAATTTTGTGTAAAATAATGTTAGTAGCTTATTTGAAAAATATACAATACGTTTTATTTGCCTAACATTTATAATTACAGTCCTCTTCTTTTTTTATTGTAGTTATCTTTTGCAGATAAGCGGTAAATAAACATTTTCACTTCCAATCTCCAACGTCGCAGCAGTGTTGGGCGTCTACATACCGGAAGTTGTGAGTCTGCTGTAACCCACGAAGAAGAAATAGCGGAAGTGGCATAATAGACGCGCGTAACAACAACGCTAGGGTTTCTTTATGGCAAATATGTGGTCAGTAGATTTTCATTTTTCGAATTTTCATAGTTTACGAGTTTTATTATTCTACAGTAATACGACACGTGCAACAAACCTGTTGTTTTAAGAGTTTATTGATCGGCCGTTTTTGTATAGCTGTATACATTTCCATGCTAACTAATTGCTGAACAATGGTATGAAATGTTTTTTTCCGTAATTTACATTGTATAATATTCAATGTGACAAACTTTGATAGGGATGGTATTGTGTATGTATTGTAATATTCTTCCTCAATTGTCGTAAGTCAATCTGCATTTCCTCATCTGTGCCAGTACCTATTATGCAATTTATTTTTAGATAAGCGTCTTAATCTTTTTTTTATTTTGCCTAAACTCTTTTGTTAACAGATAGCATTTGCTGAGCTGCCTCACTGAGCACTATGGCAACTCAGAGAGTGCTCCCACAGAGCAAAGAGACGCTCTTACAGAACTACAACAAGAGACTGAAGGATGACATCAGGTCCATCCTTGACAACTTCACAGAAATAATCAAAACTGCAAAGGTGCAATACATACATCTAGTCCCTTCTCTATCTTTCTTTTACGTTATTTTACATCATCTACCAGTTATTATTAGCTATTTTTATATGTTTTGTACTTGTAATATTTGATGTTTATACTCTGAATCCAGATTGAAGAAGAGACTCAGGTTTCTCGGGCAACTCAGGCCGAACAAGACCATTATGAAATGCATGTCAGAGCAGCCAACATTGTAAGTATTTTGCCGTGTCATTTGTTCCAACACTACTATCTTTCTGGGTTCTTGGATATTTCAGTTTACATCATGTGTATTGTCTGAATGTCACACCAACTGTAGTTTCGTGAAAGTATAGCGTTTACTTATCAGTTTTCTGTCTACTTCTGTGATTTTGTATTAGGTCCGTGCTGGCGAGTCTCTAATGAAGCTCGTTTCTGACCTGAAGCAGTTCCTCATCCTCAATGACTTTCCATCTGTAAATGATGCCATTAGCCTCCAAAACCAAAATCTGCGCTCACTACAAGAGGAGTGTGACAAGAAGTTGACGTCGCTGCGGGATGAGATTGCTGTTGACCTGTATGAGCTAGAGGAAGAATATTACTCCTCCAGGTACAAATAGGCTTATATTAACCATCTCACCATTCACTTCTGTCCCACACCCAACACCACGTACTGTCTCACCCTTTCACCATTCATTGCTCAGCACAAGAGGAGCAGAGTCCTGCCCACTTCTAAACCTGCTGGCTTCCGTGTCAGGGTCACATCTATGTTTTCATCCTCATCATATATCACTGCTGTGGTTCATAGAAATACTTTACATTAATCATTTTTTATTGGTTAAAACCATATTACTACATATTTATCACATGTGAATTTTGTCCTATAAACAGGGCAGTTAACAAGTGTAGCTCTGTTTTGATTGGCTGAGATTGGTGTAGGTTAAGTCACAGTGTTTTAATAGAAAGCACATTATTGTCGTTTTGTTAATCTTTAATATTGAACGAGGTGTAAAAACACATTTTAGTGGACAGTGGAGGCAAACATGGGCCATGGGTGTTTTCCTTGCACCAAACACTGAAGAAGGAAAATGTTGCATGTAGACACAATTAAATTGAAAAAACATCATACAGATTTATAGATTTTTTTTATATTTATGTTATCTAGATCATGATCACTTTTAGTGAATTCAAAGTCAACAACAGCTGTTGGCAATTATTTATTAAAAGCAAAATTTTAAATACATTTGTCAATATCGTCTTTGTGCAAACCTTTCCTGTCAATCACACACAATGTAGCTGAACGTGTGTATAATATAATGCCAGTTGTTTTAAAAATCCCAAATAAAGCCTTAAAAAACAAATAAACCAAAGACAAAACACTGTAGTAGTGTGTCTTTTCTATTCGAAAAAAATCTTGGTTGTATTGGCAGCATGCTGGGTGAGGGCTGTTTTTCCTTGCATTGCAGTTATGCTTTTTTTCACCTCCACTGGCAACTAATTTTGCTTTTGCTGAACCTAAAATCAACAATTGTTTGGTTATGCCTCCAAAAACCTCTAAAATTATCATTTCATTTTATTGTCTGGTAATTCTTCGTGCTTCTGCATTACTTTCATGCTTTTATTGTCTGTATGAGGACATGTGTCTGCTCTGTTTGTATGGATGGCTTATTCTGACCTGCTGATCTCGTCTGCTCCTCTCTTTCTGTGCTGCGCTGACTCTTTGCCTCCTACCGGTTTCTGCCCCACAAAAGCTACGGTCAGTGGGATAATAACGACCTGCCGCTGTGTGAGGCCTTCAGACAGCGGGACAGTTTGGCCTCACCAGGCAGCAGCAGCAGTTCAACACAGGGTGATAGAGAGGATGTGGATGGGTCGCTGACGCAGGAGACAAACGCCCAACATCACCTCAACGGACACGGGACTCCATTGATGGAGAAACAGTGAGAAAGAAGTGGACCAAGCTATGAGTTTCCATCATATGTATGTTTTCAACTAGTGTTTCATCAAGTTTGTTACTGTTTTGTGTAGAAGACATTTTTAAAGGACTAAAAGTTTGACTTTTTTGTAATAAAAGGTGTAACTACATCTGTGCATTGAACAACATATTTCGAGAGGGGTTCATGTTCTTCTGAAAGAAAAGGGGGCACTCAGTTGTTTTGTAACTTTTATGTTGTTTTTTTTTTTAATCCAAAAAGCACTGAAATCAAGAAAACTGATTCAGAGTTAACAATTTCAAAACGTGGTTTTGGAAGTAAACAAAAGAGAAACAGAAATTGGAGCTTGGACATAATTTGACATGAAAATTAACTTTCTTCATAACTATCCTCTTATCTATTAAAATAGTTGTGGAGCTTAGATTTCAGTTAAAATGACAGAATTTAAAGTATATGCTGCAAACATGGGGAATTTATATACAGTATATACAAAAACAATCTACTAATGGTTTTGGGTTGTTGTCCCTGAAAAAAGAACAAAAAACATTAGCTTCTCAGTATCGTCGATTCATCTTCTTGAATTTTTCATAGTGATAGTCATCTGTGGCTTTTTCATTGTTGGGTCGTTTGCGGAAGTTGGGCGGTGAAGGTGGCGCTGAATGAAGAGAGAAAGAACAGACTAAGATTCAGTTTCTACTCCAGCTGCAATATTGTGTAAAATAGTGTATCCTCAAAAATTAAGTGAATCAATTTTTTGACTCTTACCTTCTGGACCTGGTTTTTCAGTGTCTCCCACACGCAGTGGTCTAGCTTTAGGCTCCTCCTTGTGTCTGTGATGCCTCTGTGGTGCGTTAGCATCCTCATGATAGACTGGAAGAAATACAGTCAATGTGCATGTTAATACATTTCTCAGTTTGCATCAATAAAGCCCCAACGTTAGGAAAAATCTTACAGCGGTTGTGTTGGACATAGTTGACAGCAATATTAGTCGGTACAAACGATGTGCCGTGGTCTTTCTTTTTGTTCCTCTGTTCTGCCAGAAGCTTGGCTTTTGCCTCTTCTGTTTGTATGATGTTCTTAATTTTGGCACTAGGAAATAAAAAACAAAAACGTTGAATACACATACTATAGGAGTGAGTGTTCTCTTATTATTACTGTGGAACAATATCATGTGAGGGTATGTATACTTACTCAATGCCAAGATCAACCTCAGGGATTCCGCTCAGCATCTGGTTGGACAACATCTCCTCTGTTTTCTTTGCAGAGTTGACTCTAATATTCTCAGGCAATTCGTAAAGGTGGTCTTCTGGACTCTTAACCTTGACCTTCTGTTCCTCCGCCTCGTCTGAGCCCTTCTTTTTAAGTTCTGTCTCAATGTATTTCATCCTATGCAAAGAATGATATTCTAGTTAATTACCTTTTTTGGTTTAATTATACGTAGTCTACATATCAATGTTGAGAAAATCACATTGTTGTTTAGTTGTGGAAGACACTACATTGGTTCATGATTTACTAATTATTATCATTAAAAGGCACTTACATGTCTGCATCCTCATCTCTTCTATTGGTTTCAGCAGAAAAGGCAGTTCCTAGATTCAGGTCTGGCTCATCTTCGATTCTGTGTGCAGAAATAAACATGACCTCAACATTGACTCAGGCTGTATGTAAACATACAAAAAAACGCAACATATATAGGTAAAATGTTAGTGCATTTAAAGAAAATCACTCACATGTCCCTGTTCCAGTCCTTTATTTTCTTCATGTCAACAACTCCTCCAGTCTTAAGTTTAAATGGATCGTTCTGTAAGAAACAGTTCAATTTTTATATTTAATAAACGTAAAAGTATGATTTGAATGTTTTTTGCCAAGACACCAACAGTTGTGCAGCAGATCAGTATAGGTTTGGTAATCGCGTCGCATACTGGTCAATCTAAAAGAATAATTCAATTGGCATCTTACGTCAATTTCAGCGTTCGGTGGCAGTTTCTCTCCAACCAACAGGGCGGCAACACTAATCAAAAGACAAATGTAGCCAAGCATAAATAAACTATTCACAAAAACGTGTTATATGGCATCAATGGACGTCAACGCAATGCTTGATACCTGACGCCACTCTGTACTTTCCGCAAACTCTGGCGCTCTTTGGCTTCTTCCAATTTTGATCTACATCACAAATTAAAACAAGATTACAAAATTATGTAAACAAAATAAAAAACTGTGGATGTTTTGCCGTGCGAAACATGGTCACGTTAGCATCCAGCTATGGGCTGTCTGTGAAAAACCTGTTTTTGTTCGTTACCTCACTTCTTCGGCAATTTCATCTTCCTCCTCATCTGAAGACTCTCTTCTCTTCCTGAAGTTCTTACCACTCGGCATTTTTACGTTTGCTTTATTATATTTAGCGGCTGTTGCCAGTGATTATTCTCAACGAAGTAGTGGAAAGACGGGGGACAATAAAACAGGAGGACAAAAATATTTCGTCACTTCCGTGACGAAAAACGCATTTCCGTTCCCCTTAGTTTATCAAAACAAACATGGCGACGTACCGAGAGGTCGGCAGGCTGTTAAGCATTTCACAAGGATTATTACGTCCGTAAGTGTCGTGTGTCTTTTCCATTTCTCTATTAGGAGTTTTCAAGAATGCATCTGGCATTTAAGTGCTAAAGTTTAAGAACGTGTTTTTATGTCAAGAAGCCCGTGTCAGCAAAAACGCATAAGATTTCACAGTTATCACCTTATAGTGGACACAAGTAGATTTATATATTTTATATATATATGTATGTATGTATGTATGTATGTATGTATGTATGTATGTATGTATGTATGTATGTATGTATGTATGTATGTATTTATTTATTTTGACGAAAAGTCGTCATTGTCACTAAATAAAAAGATTGATCGCATTGATTATTGGCCTTGTTAATGACCTTTTATTTATGTTTAGGTTTGTAGGTTGTGCATATCAAAGATCTGCATTTCACTGGCCTACAAACAGATATGGAGGGTCACGATTACAGCCATCAACCATACACCGTGTTGTTCCAGGTTAGTAGTCATTCAACTGTGACTTTACTATTAATATTGATTTATAAAAAAATCACCCTATGTGTTCTTTGCGTTTGTTTTAAGACAGGACAATGTTTGTACAGACGCAGGACACGCCAAATCCAAACAGCATAAAGTTTCTTCCTGGTCGTACAGTTCTTGAATCAGGAACTATGAATTTTGACAGTGCCCGTGAAGCATACTGCTCTCCTTTAGCCAGGTACTTTTCTTTTGAAGTCTATGGGGCAAATGTGATTCTGAATGTCCCATTTATTAGTTGTTGACAATCATTAAAATCACACTCACTGTCACTGTTTTGTATTGTTTCAGACAACTGTTTAGAGTCGATGGAGTCAAGAGTGTTTTTTTAGGAAGCAACTTTATCACAATAACAAGGGTACAAAATAGAGGTCTTGTGTAGTAAAGCATATATTACTAATATAAGATTGTTTGAAATAAATAACATACTGTGTGTTTTCTCTCTTTGTCAATCTGTAGTCTCATGAAAATTTGGAATGGAAAGTAATCAAACCTGATGTTTTTGCTGCCATTATGGACTTTTTCACCTCTGGTCTTCCTGTTGTTAATGAAGACAGTAAACCTAATGCTGATACGGGTAATAAATTCAGTCTGTAGAAATAACTTTTCTCCTAAAAGAACAGATCGGATATTTTAAACATATATATATATATTTTCCTCTCCTTGTTTTCAGAACCATCAGACGACGATGACGAAGTAGTTTCTATGATTAAAGAGCTGCTTGACACAAGAATAAGGTACAGGGTTTGTACAGATCACAATACTTAATTACTGTCATTTAACTTAATATTGACATTTTAAATTTAAAATGTCAATATTAAGGTTTTAAATGTAAATTAAAAAAATAGGAATGTTGCAGCTCCTACGAGACAGCAATGAGGAAACTTCAGTCAAATTAGATACAAGTATAATGTACAGAACAGTTCTCAAATATGCTTAAAAGTGCTTGTATTTGTCAATTTATACACCTTAGATGAGGTGAAAGACCCTTAAATGGAGGTATTTGACAAGAACGAGTCTCTTATCAGTGTCTGTTTCTCATCACAGCTTCTTCCTGTTCTATTTCTATACATTCCAGGCCCACAGTTCAAGAGGATGGAGGTGATGTTCTGTATCGGGGGTTTGATGATGGCATTGTTAAGCTGCAGCTACAGGGTTCTTGCACGAGTTGTCCCAGTTCAATTGTTACCTTGAAGAGTGGAATTCAAAACATGCTGCAGTTTTACATCCCTGAAGTTGAATCAGTGGAGCAGGTTTGATTACTTTTGATAATTTTCAAACATGATTATTTTTTGATCAGCGTGTACAGGCAGCACAGGCAAAAAAACGCTATTTGTTGAAAGTTCTCCAGTTATCTATAAGGTTTGTATATTTACAGGTGATGGATGATGAAGAGGAGATGGATGCCAAGGTCTGAGCCAGGATGAAGCATAGTTGAACATGCCAGTCTTTGCGGTTTATCTGCAATCATGAAGGCTATAGCTGCAATAAAACAAAACATTTTTTCCACAACTCCATGTTGTCATTGTATACAACATTTGCCTTGGGCTAGAGAGTTAGATTAAAGTGGATTATAGTGCACACATCAGTTATAATTAAACACAATTAAGGTATCTCATCAGGGTTTAAAATACATTGATAATGCTCCATGTATGTAAATAAAATGAACTATCATTACCACATTTTCTTCAGTGTCTTGATTACAAAATTACAATTACAATTACAATTACAAAACTCATCTACAGGTGAAAAAAATTACATTTACCTGCTTACCGTTTATTATATATATTATATATATAGTATATATATATATATATATGTATATATATATATGTATATATATATATACTGTATATACACCCATCATTGTTATTTACAAAGGAAAGTTACAAAGGTCACGCATGACATTTGTCTGGCTTAAGATACAGTTGTTTTGTATAAGGTGGTGCCATATAATCCGTAAAAAAAATGCAACAACAGCACTATTAAACCAACAGTAATGCCATTCTAATTATAGCATTTTATCTTTGCTATTGTTGTTATCATGCTCAGTAGATCAATTACGCGTCCCAGGTCTTCGTTGTCCTGCCCACGGATGTGTATCCTGAATGCCACGTCAGGAGTACCTGCGTCATGGCCATTCTAAGACTGACAGGTTTATTGGCCAATCCTGTGGCGACATGGAATAACGTGATAGCACTCTATTGGTTGAGACTGAGGGACAGAGAGGCTTTATTTGACAGGCGTTCCCAGCCAACCGGGAGAGTAGTCGTTAGTATCAGCCGAACAGGAGTCATGTGTGGTAAGTCTAATGTAAAGCCATTTATATAATTCAATAGAACGTCATCTTCAGCTTTACAGTAGATAAAGCATAGAAAGCAAGAAGAGAAGGTTTGAAACGGTGGTAGTGTTTTTAGTGGAAAGTGAAGACAGATGTGTAATGAAATTTAGCCGGGTGGCTAACCGGACATAGCAAGTAATCTATGGGTTGATGTGACTGATGCTACTGCTTTGACATTTTTTGATATAACTATTTGGTCCGTTAATCCCCACCCCGTCCCCCAATAACGTTTTATAAACGGTGACTAATAAAAGGTTGTCTTCTGCAAAAGAGGTTAAAAAGTCCTTTTTAACCAATAAAGACAAACACTTCGCGTGGTGTGTACTGATACGATATGATGATATTTTTTTCTGGGGGTTTAATAAGGTGACGTATCCGTATGTAGGGAGTACCAGACTACCACCTTCCTGGAATAGTGTCATTGGTGTTCTACCTGTATTTCTGTTATTTGGCGCTCCAATTCCTGTGTAAAATCACTGTAGTGCAACATTTGAATAGGATATGTGGCAAGTAATATAGAGTAACTAAAACGAGTAAGACAATACTCGCCTTATCTTTTTGGTTGGAATTATTGGAATTCTGTTTTTTTTTCAGCCAAGATGGATAGTTTTAGGAAGAAAGCCTGTGTTTTGGATTCTCTTCCAACTTCCTTATTTCAAAACTAGAGTTTATAATAGGACGGCATATAAACAAAAGAAAAATGATGTTCCTGTTCTTCTATCTGTCTAATCTAAGAATGGTAATAACACTAATCTAATCTGACCTGTAGGGTGAGGTAGGTTTAACTAATTCATTGACATTGGAACTCCATTTGGCAATGACTTGTAGAACAAGTAGCTTAGTTGTCCCTCTTGTTAACAACAGAGTTAATGGCCAAACTCTGTATCAGCTGACATGTTCTTCTGGTGTCTGTCACTGTCCCCTAATTTTGTCCTGTCTTTTTATCTCTTCCAACTGGTAACTGATTCACGTCTACTTTCTTCATTACTACAAACAAGACCTAATGGGCTCACTAATTTGGGGTTTCACCCGAAAGAGCATCTGAGCAGCACTCAGTAGGCCCCTTGTAAAGTAATAATTGTTACCAAACTTCTGTAGTGGAACATACTAAACCTTGAGCTCTTCTTTTTTTTTCTTTCCTAATCTTATTGACAGGCCTGTCTACATTTTTATGGATTATTGTCATCTTGGTTAACACTCTTTTTCAATGCAATACTTTATGACATCCAGTCTCACCATAATTTCCCCCAGATGTTATGTTTGGAGAGAGTTCTAAATAACAGAAATGTACAAGACTCATGTAAATACATTTCTTGTCTGTCTGGAATTTTTTTTTTTCCTCTGGTGCAGCATGATTTATCTGTGAGCCACTCCTCATCACCTCCCTCTATCCCCTACTGCTCCATGAATGACTGCTCTGTTAAAGCAGGCGTCCCCTTGGCTCCATATTTGCATTCACTTTAACTGTGAAGGGCTGTATTTCACTGCTACGCCCCCATTCATTCACACTTTCACAACCACTACCCGACATATTTGTGAATTTTGGGACTTTGTTGACCATTGATTCCCGATGTTTGACAATTATGACAACATTATTCATTCTATATTCTACATATGTTTTGCATGGCTGCCACACACTAGTACTAAGGTATATTTGTTAAGCTGAGTGACATGGAAAAAATTTCGCATTATCATTAATGTGCAGATTTAAGTATATATGAGAACTCCTCCCACACTGGTATGAGGCGAACATACCTGTGTTTCCAAACACCCATTACACTGCATTGTCCCTGAGCAGGTTTTGCTGACGTGTGAAAGAAAGTAGTATTTTTTTTTTTTTTTTTATCCCCATCACCCCTCCTGTAGGACTGGTTTTAACCAACACATTGAGCATTGATCTTAACAAATCAAAGTGAAATTTGTAAGTCACAGCTCAACCATGTTGTCACGTAAGGATTGAAGTGATTTTTTTCCAACTCACAAATCCACCGTGGCCTTTGTTATGACTGATCAAAGATGGCAATTTATTTCCACTTGTTATTTTAAGAAGACAATAGTTGAAAATGCTGTGTTGCAATTGCTTACCGCCCCCCAGCTTTACAGCATACCACACCTCAAGCATGTTTTGTAAATACTGTGACGTAGTATGGACTGTAAGAAAGAATTCTTATCACTCACTTATTAGTAGTTGAGAAAAATGAATCAGCTTTTGCCAATTAAATAATTTGTCTGGATGCCAACATTAGGGAAAAAAATTATTTAAATTGTTTCAAATTGTTGTTTTACAAATCATTTATTTTCCTTTATTATTTTATTTCATCCAGGAATCTTTGCTTATCTTAACTACCATGTGCCAAGGACTCGTCGCGAGATCCTTGAAATCCTCATTAAAGGTCTCCAGCGTCTGGAGTACAGGGGCTACGACTCAGCTGGTAAGATCAGAAAATCACTTTATACATGTTGCTTTTCAGTTATCTCTATCCTCCTGTCCTTAAACTGCTGAATTATGTCACAGATCTGACTCATTTCTAATTCTAATTTACTATAAAAACATGCATATGCATTTCCTGCCTTTGCACTGTTTGAGCTAAATCTGAGGAGGAATTAAAAAGACACTAAGGACTTTTTAGAGCAGGGGTGTCAAACTCAAATTCACAGCAAGCCAGAATTGAAAACTGGCATGGAGTCATGGCCAAACTCAATAAATATTGAGAAATTAACTATAAATGTGCATGTTTTCCCGTCTCTCCAAATTTAGAATATTGTTTTTTTTTCATATGGA
Source organism: Paraplagusia blochii (assembly GCA_016785265.1). Lineage (NCBI taxonomy): Eukaryota > Metazoa > Chordata > Actinopteri > Pleuronectiformes > Cynoglossidae > Paraplagusia > Paraplagusia blochii. Next base: position 110,131 of record JAFBJS010000522.1, on the reverse strand, counting down.
ACAGCCAGAGAAATTATAATATAAATATTTTTACATATCTGTGGTATTTGTTTCTTTTTCTGCCTATTTGTTGTCTTTCCAGATCATTTTTATGTAAATCTTTTTTACAGAACAAAATCTATGTGCTATACCAAAAAAGCATGTACTATTCATTTAAAACATTTTGGACAGTATATAAGGTCTACATACTGGTAGGCCAACTCTAGTACACATTTGATTTTATCTTGCCAGATATAATTACACTGTGGGCCAAATTTTGCCTCCGGCCTGAGTTTGACCCCTGTGTTTTAGAGCATGGTCTTTGCAGTTTAGGATGCTATTAACTGATGAAGTTAACACTCAACTAATAATTTTCTACCATCTGCCATTTCACTTTTGATCAGCCTTGACACTGGTTTAAAGCACACGTCCTCTTACTCTGTACTTGGTAAATGTTTTGTATTGGCAATTTGCAACACACAAGTTCAAAGTGGTAATTTCTAATCATTTCTAATCTGACTCTGGTAGGAGTTGGAATTGATGGCGGAAACAACAAGGAATGGGAGTCAAACTCCAAGTCTATTCAACTGATCAAACAGCGTGGAAAGGTGAAGGCTCTCGAGGAGGAGATTAACAGTAAGAAGACATTTCTTGCATTTTCAGGATTTTCTACAACAGCTGAGGCCTTGATTCATCTGTCTAACATTTTATTTTATGTTTTATTGCAGAACAGCAGGATGCAGACATGGATGTGGAGTTTGACGTTCACCTGGGAATTGCTCACACCCGCTGGGCCACTCATGGTGTTCCGAGTCCTGTCAACAGCCACCCACACAGATCTGACAAAAACAATGGTAGATGGAAAGTTTGTTGTCGTCACTCTTTTTTTTTTCTGTTGTATCAGTACATCTTAAGTTTACATGATTACATGATCTTTGTTTACTAGAGTTCATCGTCATTCACAACGGAATTATTACCAATTACAAAGACCTGAGGAAGTTTTTGGTGAGAAAATACGATTTGTAATTTTTTAGGCCTTCTTTACTTTAACATTATTGGTGACTTATCCCACTGTCCCTCCTACAGGAAAGCAAAGGCTATGAGTTTGAGTCAGAGACTGACACTGAGTCCATTGCTAAGCTGGTGAAGTACATGTATGACAACCGAGAGAGCGATGACATCAGTTTCGCCACATTGGTAGAACGGGTGATTCAACAGCTGGTAAGGACATATATTCACACACATAAACCACCAGCTTCCTGTTATGTGATTAAAAGTCTAAAGATAATGTGAGGCGCATCTTAAACCATAGGAAGGAGCTTTTGCCCTGGTCTTCAAGAGTGTCCATTACCCCGGAGAAGCAGTTGGCACTAGGTACACAACCACTTATGCTGTCAAAACTGAAAAGGAGTTCAGATTAAATTATTTCTGGCTAATTTTGATGTTCCTGCACAGGAGGGGAGGCCCTCTGCTGATTGGAGTAAGAAGCAATCACAAGCTGTCAGCAGATCACATTCCTGTGCTCTACCGCTCATGTAATTTTATTTTTATTATTGTAAACCAGTTTTTTTTATTTAGATGGTGTGTACAAGTAAGACTGAGATTTATTTCCTATTTCCCCCCCCAGCTGGTAAAGACAAAAAGAGCTGTGGTGCTTTACCTCGGGCAGATCAGGACACCTGCTTGTTTCCTGTGGATGAGAAAGCCGTGGAGTACTATTTTGCATCGGATGCGAGGCAAATAACTTTTGTTGTCATTCCCATCTCATCTCAAGTCTTTAAAAAAGTATAAAACTCAAGTTGTCTGCTGTGTTTTGTGCGCATCTTTTGTCCCAACAGCGCAGTTATTGAGCACACAAACCGAGTCATCTTCCTGGAGGATGATGATGTGGCTGCTGTGACCGATGGCCGCCTGTCCATTCACAGGATCAAGCGAACAGCTGGAGACTACCCGGCTCGTGCGATCCAGACCCTGCAGATGGAGCTGCAGCAGATAATGAAAGGTGAGTGGGACGCTGGGCTTTGATGTTCAGTACAGGTGTAACCTATAGTTACACCAGACCTAATTCCAAATAATTCATTACCTTGTTCTTTGTTATCTGTCTTGTCATTTCTTTCTATATTATTATGTTGTTGGTCCTAAAGAGTAACTGTTTTTATTGCTTTACTGCCCTTTATTGCCAAGCCCTGTGGCTATACCTTGTTATCACAGTATTTAGGGTCCTGTTCAATCAGCTCCACCCCAGGGACCTTTCTCTCTCTGAAACACCATCCTACTTTTTTACCTGAAAAGTCATAAACCTCGGGTTCCACTCACAGTGCTCTTGTTCAGAGAGGGTCATGCAGTCTTTCTGTTCTGTACTTATTACTCAATCATTCATCTTCTTCTGCTTGTCAGTTGCCCTGTAACAGCTGGCACCACCCAAATCTCATTGCACCATATTCTGAGCCTTCCTGTGGGTGGTGAGCAAGAAGTTATGTGGGTCGGGACAGTGCTATGACCAGGACACCTCAGTGGCAACCTGGCAGCTGGCGGACAAACCCAAGTCCCGAACTAACATCAAACTGAAAAACATATTTTTTGTCGTTGTGCCACTGGTCAAACCAGTTCCAACCACTATTTTCACACAACCTTTTTAGCTGAACTTTGAATGCACCTAATTAAATTAATACAATGTTTGTTTTAACATATAAGAAAAACGGTAAACCAACAACCTGGTGGCCTATTGGTTCAGAAACTGGACTGGGGTCCAGAGGGCTCCAGGTTTGAATCCACCTGATGCCAGGTCAGCACTGAGGTGCATTAAGCATGGCACTGGCCCCACACACTGCTCCCCAGGTGCCCACTGTTCACTTTGCTGATGGGTTAAAGACAGATGTCCCATTTGGTTGTGTTCAGTGGTGTGTATCACAATGACAAAATGACAAGGAGTTTGCTTTCCTTTTCTTTCTTTATAACTGAAATCCCCTTCAAGCACTAATAATTGTTGAGAAAAAAGAGGCTTTTAATACATAAAAGCAGTTATTTTGTTATCGCAAGACTACCCAACAACATTGAGCTATTAGTAAATTTTTCTTCATTCCACTAATGGCCTACTAACCATTATCTTCCCTGCAAACCAGATATTAACATTTGACAAAGTAAAATAAAATTGACTGTACAGTTTTTCTGTACCTACAGAAATGATGAAAATATAAATGAGTTTGTTTACTGCCCCTCTGAAGTGTCCACCCCTCTCTTTAGACAAACACTGATTGTCTAGAACAGGCATGGGCAAACTTTTTTCGCGGGCCACAATTGGTATAAAATTGGACTCTCAGGGACAAGTCCAGACTAGAAAGGTGGATCATTTGATTGAACTATGATAAATGGCATGGTATTAAAGTCATGTATAAACCTAAAGTACTTCATTTCTAATACCACTTATGATGTCATCTCCTGGGGGAACGCAGTATTACAGGCAAAAGTACAATGATAATATAATTTAAAATAAATAATTTATTAAAATAAAATATTTAATTTGGACAAAGTTGGCGTGCCGCAATAAAAAAGCGAAATAGGACTTGGTTTACCCATGCCTGGTCTAGAATCAGTAGTGTTGTTGGCACTGAAATAAAACCCAAATGGGTATAAACTCAAACTAGGATGATACAGTGCTACTGTAGGTGGTGAACTTTTGCAAAGTGTCATGAGTTTTAAGGAGTTATTGTTGAAAATGGCAAATATTTTCATGATAGATTATTGTCTTAAAGGTGATTTATAGATTGACTTTGTGAAATTGCATTTATACATATATATATGTATATATATTTACAATCAATCAATCAATAAGGAAAAAATTACCGAGGAAAAAAATGGTAGAAACCTTAGGGAGAACCACAGGAGAGGGATCCACTCCCTGGACGGACAGACAGTGCAATGGATGTTACCAGAGCATGAAAATACAATAAAATAAAACAAATACAAAAGATACAAACAATGATAAACACTTAATTTTAAATTAATCTAATTTCTTATTTTATTAATTAACTAATTTGAACACCTGCAGGTATCAGAGAAGCAGAAGGCAAATATTCTGTGGTCTGGTACTTGAAATTATTTGTTGTTTTAATAATTAATTGTTTAATCAGTATATTTAGCTTGCTTGGCTAACAAGTAAAAAAAATCCTCAACATGTTTACAGAGCATATTAACAAATGCGGCAAGCCTAATTTAAATTAGCAACTGGCACGCAATCTAACGATTTGTCATTGCTTCATTTCTTCGGTGTGATCCGTTTCTACACTGGTCTTTTATTTTTAATCATCCAGCAGAGGGCAGAGGAAAACTAAAGTTGGCAGCGCTCGACATTCTTTTGCGGTCCCGTCATTACTCAGCCTCTATCCACAGCCTCAGCCTTTATGCTGAGTAACCTAATTCACATTATCCCAGACTCTTCTCAGAAGCAGGCTTGAAAAACATCAATCCAATGCCTTTTTTAACCAATAAATTGTAAATGCAACATAAAAATGCTCAGCCGTCTGCGTTTATCTCTTTTTGTGTGTGTAGATTTGACTCAAAACCTGGCTGCCGCCGAAATATTACAATGAATCATGATAGGATTCCAAAATTGTCGGTGAACTGGGAGTCGACATGAAACGTCAAAGTGATTTGTTTTGTTTCCACAGGCAACTACAGCTCCTTCATGCAAAAAGAGATATTTGAGCAGCCAGAGTCTGTGGTCAACACAATGAGGGGGAGAATCAACTTTGATAACAACACTGGTGAGATTACGTTTTATTATTGGTAGTGTGGTTGCAAATATATGTTGTTTTCACAGTCCAACGATCGCCCTTCAAAGCATACGAGTACTTTATGATGTTTAAACTTTATTGAAATTGTCTTTGAGCAGAAACATTTGTAGCACACATGGAAAGACTCACGCCTCTTTCATTGTCAAATTTCTCTCAACGCCTCATTTAATGCCAACAACTTATTGTTGGCGTTTTCAACAAGTTGTAAAAGTCCTAAAATTTAGTTATCCTTAATCTGTTTTCTCTGCAGTGATACTGGGTGGATTAAAGGACCACATCAAAGAGATCCAGAGGTGTCGGCGGCTCATTCTTATTGCCTGTGGCACTAGCTACCATGCTGGAGTAGCAGTGAGTAGTTGTCTATAACAGTGGTCCCCAACCACTGGGCCGGGGACCGGTATTGGTCCGTGGATGACTTGGTGCCGGGCCGCAGAGAAATAATGTTTCCTTTTGGCCGCATCTGGCTATTACTTCCACTTGATCTATACCAACAAAAGAACTGAACAGTAGAATGGCTGGGATTCCATCATCAATAATGCAACTATATTTGATTAGGAAATATTTATGCAGTGGAGACAACTCACTGGAGAAGTAGCAGAAAGTTATAGGCACTTTAGAAATCCTTGTTGTCCCCATGCACAGTTAATTTGAGTAGGAAGATTTTATAGGTAGAAAAATATTTCAGAACACTGGAAATATAACTTAATTAAGGGGTATTTTTCTGCCACAATTTAATGACCAGTCCATGAAAATAGTACAAGACAATTAACCGTGGCGCGAGAAAGATTAGGGAACTCTGGTCTATAAAACTGTTTTGTTTTTTTTTCCTGCAAATGTAAATCATGCAGGTGGTTTGTCAGCTCGTTCATGTCTAATTGTTTTGGCTTTATTTTACACTTTCTTACTTATTTCTTACTTCTCAGACGCGCCAGGTCCTCGAGGAGCTGACTGAGCTGCCAGTTATGGTGGAGCTTGCCAGTGACTTCTTGGACAGGAACACTCCTGTCTTTCGGGATGATGTCTGCTTTTTCATCAGCCAGTCAGGTGGGAGCCCGGTTGACTTTAACCTACTGTTATTTGTTCCTTTGACCTAATTTTTAAGGGATTACTTCAGGTCTTTAGAAATGATGTCTCTCTTGGGTACTGCCAAGTGAGTTAAAAAAAAAACTGTAATGTATGAGTTGTACATGCGTGCGTGCTTGAGTCTGAGATATATATCTGCGGTTTGCACTGTGGTTTTCCTCTGAATCTGCTTCAAATTATGCCTATAATTTCTGCAAAGACAAATAAATCAGTGTCATTTTGTTGTCAGAGATGTTGCATTTAATGAACTGGTGTGTTTTTCATTCCTACCAATCCTGCAGGGGAGACTGCTGACAGCCTCATGGCCCTGCGCTACTGTAAGGAGAGAGGAGCTTTAACTGTGGGCGTCACAAACACAGTGGGCAGTTCCATCTCCAGGGAGACAGACTGTGGAGTCCACATCAATGCTGGGCCGGAGATTGGAGTGGCCAGCACCAAGGTGAGTGTCTGGCTGTAATGTCTTCAAAAGAATACACAGAGAATTGGCAAATGTCAGGAACTGAATGATGGTTTCATCTGCAGGGATGCTGCCCTTCTCATTGTTTTTCTCTAAGTACAGTACATCTCTTTCCTACCGTCCTATTAAACATTCAAGTAAATAGTTATAGATATGTCCTATAACGTGTGTTTAGAGCTGGAGGTGGAGGAGTTAAAGATGCTGAGGTTCTCTTTAGGGGTGACTAGGATGGACAGGATCAGGAATGAGGTGATTAGAGGGACAACACAGACAGGAAGGTTTGGAGAAAAAGCTAAAGAAGACAGATTGAGATGGTTTGGACATGTTCAGAAGAGGGACAGTGGTAGAAGAATGATTCTAGAGATGGAGCTACCAGGTAGGAGACAAAGAGGAGATTGATGGATGCAGTGAGGGAGGACATGGACGTAGTGTGGAAGATACAGGGTGAGATGGAAATTGTTGACTCCCTGTGGCAACAGTGCATTATTGTATAGTTTTCATGACCTCACAGGTTAACCTGGCACACTCCAGAGCCAAGGTTGTCAGACTGTTTATAGTTCCACCTGCAGCAGTGATGTTCAGTAAAGGTTATTTTTTTTACACCTTTCAAAAAAGAAATTCTGAATACTTCAAATATCATTTCTTTATTAAACTTAGAGAAAGTTGTAGAAAGCAGTCCACAATCTTGCATCATATTATAAATGACCTCCACAACTACTGACATTAAATAAAACAAACCTGAAGTCTTGATGGCGAGTCAATACCATCTGACATTTTCCTCCTCTCCGATGCCACAGGGAGTTAAAAAGCCAGATATTTTCTAACTTGGCCCTCGGAGCAGATTTCCTTTTCTCTCGAAGCCTGAAGGCAGTTTACATTTGGAACACACTGGAGTACAGTGGCGCAGGTTCCCCCCTGGCCCAGCCCCTGGGCTTGGCTCGGCAACTCTTGTTTTGCCCCAAAGCCCCAAAGCACGCCATAACGACGCCATCATTAACTGCTTGGATTGTTGGGCCACACACACCCACACCGAGCGCAGCACAAATGCTGCACAGACTGTATCATCACATCACTGGAGACAGTGTTTCCAACCAAGATCCTAGATATCTTGGAATTGATGTTCTTTTGTCTTTTTTTTTTCTCCATGTTAATTTGATTTTATTTTTCAAAGAAAGGGTGGAAAACATGCAAAAGAAATTCTTGTAATTCATTTGAGAAGAAATATATAACAGATCCTCAATAGGCAGTAAATGCCACTTTAGAATGACATACCAGTGTTCTCTGGGAATGCACAGGGTTAAGTTTGTTTTCCAGTCCACATCTGTTTTAGTTTGGGAGACGGTTCAGCTGCACTGTGTGAGGGTGTTCATCCCAGATGGCATGCACTGTATGATAAATGCATTTTACTGCATGGATTAAACATGTTGGCCCATCAGAGACTACAGCGCTAAATGTCACAATTTGGACTCAGCCCTGAGGCTGTTTTTGATGGGGCGGGGGGCAGTGTAAAGATTTTACAGCCATTTTCTTGGCTCCAACGCTGACATTTTTGAGTCTAGCGAGTCTCATGAAAGAACTTGGCTTCATTGCGACACTGATTAAATCTTCCAAATGGGCATGGCAGTGCTCCAAACAGGCTTTCAGGTGAAGGAGGAGAGAGGAGAATTGGGATGAAAACATGTGGTGACTCTCAAATGTGCTGAGGTTGCATGTTTGATTGCCTGGTGTCTTGCCATTTGCTTACGTTGGTGTGTCATTGGGTTCATTATGCCTCGCGCAGTACTTTTGGATACTATGAACCTAAATACTATCGCTAATAGATTATAAAAACAGCTTTTCCTGGAGAGCCGTCCTCATAGTTGACCAATGACAACCCTCTTTGTGCCAGATTTTGACACCATTAGCCACACAAGTCTGACTGATGTCATCTGCATGCCATTGAGGTTTGCGTGTTCCGTAAAATAATGAATAATAATAATAAAAAAAAATCTCCGCTCTTCATCTGGTGCAGATTATTAGCTGGACACAGGTTTGGCTATCAAAACAACCAGAAAACACACTTAAGGCTCCACAAACTCTGAAACACTGGCCAAAGTAAGGATCAAGTTCCTGCTCTATGGCTGAAGTATTTTGGAACTGAATGGGAATATCACTTTCCCCTTTATGGGTAAAGGGGGTGAAATCCCTGGCTTGGGGGATATTTCTGGGCCATAAAAACCTCATATGTGAGCAGCGACTCATTGTAAATCTTTCATTTTTCTGATTTCTCCTCTTGCAGGCGTACACCAGCCAGTTTGTGGCCCTGGTCATGTTCGCACTCTTGATGTGTGATGACAGGATTTCAATGCAGCCTCGACGCTGTGAGATCATCCAAGGCCTGAAAGTGCTCCCAGGTAAGTCCCACAGTGTACTTGCTACTGGAGAAATCCTGGTAAAATATTTGATTCGATAATTAGCTTAAACAGATAAACGGCTCTAATCTGTTAGTCATCAAGCTGTTAATATGCAATATATTATTTACATAATTTACTGCTGTAGTTCTTTCATTATGGGAGAGATAAACTCCATCAAACTAAACAAAATCTGTTTTTTTCTGACATGTAGACTTAATAAAAGAAGTCCTCAGTTTGGATGATGAGATCCAGAAGTTGGCCACGGAGTTGTACCAGCAGAAGAGTGTCCTGATCATGGGCAGAGGCTACCATTACGCCACCTGCCTGGAAGGAGCACTGGTGAGCATTAGGAAATTGGTGTTTAAGTCTTGTATTGCACACAAAGCTGAACAAAAGTTGGTATTTCATTTATCTCCTTGTTGGTTGTGGGGTATTTTATATTTTCCCAGACGATCCTCTCTGATATATCTAGTTCCTTCTTTGGATAATAAAACTGTAAACAATGCTAATTCCTGGCGTTGATTGATGGTTTTCACAAAGGATCCTCGTCATCACTGATGCAAACGTTAGACTCTTTATGATGTCTGTCCTTCATCTACTGCCATGTTTGTCTTTATTCTTCCGTTTCCATTTTCTTGATGTTTCTCCAAGATTTTATGGATCTATTGTTCCACCAAAAACATCTGCGTCATTTTTTTTACCCAACATGCATCTTTCCTTAATGCTTTATCTCTGCTTATCAACACGCAAGCAGTACAATAAGCAGTGGTGACCCATGGGTAAATGGTTAATTCTGCTGTTATTTCAGTTCTTGGTATTGTTAGAATCGCTCTACACTAAAATGTTGTCAATCAAGTGTCTCAGATGTTTTTAAAGGAAAGGAAAGCAAACTCCTTGTCATTGTGACTGTGTGATTCGCACCACTGCGCCTCAGGTTTGGTGCTGATACTGTCAGTGATGACCAACATTTTTCTTTGCAACCAAAAAAAAGTGGTTGCCTAGTGGTTAAGGAACCAGAATTGGGTCTGGAGGGTTCCAGGTTCAAATCCACCAATTACTCTGAGCATGACTATCCTTTCCTCAAGTCAAAGAAGAAGTGTCTTCCAGTCCAGTCATTGCTTTATTTCAAAATTCCTAGCTCATCTTATAGAATACATTTGATGATAACTCTTCATTAATATCTGTTTATTAATATGTTATTTAATCAATGTAGGTGATGGAAATGGACAGACTGGAACAGCAGATATTGCTTGCTTAACCAAGACATTGCAGTAAACTCTTCGTTCAGACTTCCTGTCTGTGTTTGTGCAGAAAATTAAAGAGATCACCTACATGCACTCGGAGGGAATCCTGGCGGGTGAGCTGAAACATGGTCCTCTGGCCCTGGTGGACAAACTCATGCCGGTCATCATGATCATCATGAGGGACCACACTTACATCAAATGTCAGAACGCCCTGCAGCAGGTGGTCGCACGACAGGTGAGAGAACACAACAGTTCTGTTGTATCTAGAGCAGTTATTTTTGGTTTCCCATATCTCAGACCTACACTGAAATAAAATGTTTTTTTTTCTTTAATTACTTGTGCAGTATTCCCACTCCTATTGGGGAGATCTGTCAAAATGGAGGCGAAATAGCTAAATAATATATTATTAACATATATATATTTTCCCATTTATGAACCTGCTGTATTCATGTCCTCAACAAAGCTGCTAGCCATGTTTTTTTTTTGTTTATCATTGCTATATTTATCATGTTTAATAGCAAGAAAATCCCCCAAATACTAAAAGTTAAAAATATATTTTAATCTGTAGAATATCTGAGACAATCTTGGACATAGTGAAACTTGCAGGAGCAAAATGTATCAGCGCAGGGGAACTAGGACTATGTATATATTGCATTATGGTGTACTGTAGTACCAAACTACACGTCATCATTTTGTTGTTGCACTTACCAGAAAACTAGATCTCCACTTTATGGTTGTCCTGATAAGTTCAAACGCACGATTCCAGTGTTGGTTCATTGACATGCAGTGCGTCTGTGCCACACCTCTGATCCTTCACCTCAGTAAATACGAGGGTGGAGTTGGTTCAGAGTGACATCATGGCTTACGGTAATCTGCAGCAGCTGTGGAAAAAGACTTTTTTATGATCAGCTCATAAGTGTTGGTGGATGGTCTCTGGGTTAAGGATCGCTTCAATGTATTTTCATTAAAAAGGTTTTACTCTTGGTGTTTTTCTCAGGGTCGTCCCATCGTGATCTGTGACAAAGACGATTACGAGACCATCAAGAACTCCAGCCGCACCATCAAAGTGCCTCACTCTGTGGACTGCCTGCAGGGCATCTTGAGCGTCATACCTCTGCAGCTGCTGTCCTTCCACCTGGCCGTCCTCCGGGGGTTCGATGTGAGTATTGTCCCATCAATGTCACTGTGGGACACAACATATGAGACGAGTATCAAAGGTTTATATAACAGAAAAATATAACAGAGTTTCTCTCTTCACTCAAACATGTGTGGCCCATCACAAACATTTATATGGGACATTTTTTGGGGGTTTATACACAGATTGATACACAGGATGTGGAGACACTTGTTGAACACATTATGGAGACAAACAGTTGTTTAAAATATAAAAAAACAAACAAACTCAATAATATCTGAAAATATTTATGATTTAAAATATGTTAATGCATTGTTCAACCACTCCTAGTTGTATTAACAGTGGTTCTCAAAATATGGTACAACTATACAAGGTCAAAGCCTCACCAGCCACATCAAATGGACAGTACTGATGCAACTTTGAAAAGAGAAGCCCTGATGTCTATGTCTGGATTGATGACGTACATCAGATGGGTCCTGTGAGGTAAAGAATAGAGAACAGTCAGAATGGAACAGCTGGAGAAAAGAGTCAGGAGTGATCTGTGATAGAAGAGAGTCAGCTAAGGTGAAGAGAAAGGTTTACAGGACAGTTGAGAGACCAGCCATGATGGATGGATTAGAGACACTAGGAATAGGTAGAAGACAGGAGACAGAGCTGGAGGTGGAGGAGTTAAAGATGCTGAAATTCTCTTTAGGAGAGACAAGGATGGACAGGACCAGGAATGAGGGTAATGGAGGGACAACACAGACAGGAAGAAGGGAGGACATGGAGGTAGTTGGGATTAGCTGAAAGGAGATCAGATCAGTTCATCATCAATTGATTCCCACCTTAATTCTCTCAATATTAGTATTGGATTAAATCCTAAATGTTTTCTTCCTGTAAGATAAACTACATTTTTCTCTAGTTCCTTTAAGTCTTTCTACGCTGCTTTACATTGTTTTTGTCCTCCATTCCAGGTGGACTGTCCCAGAAATCTGGCCAAGTCTGTGACAGTGGAGTGAAGCCCTGCACTCATCACTCATCATGCTGACAATGTAATCCTGACATCATCGTACAGCCAGGAAGTGTGTGAGTGACTGAGAATGTGTGTGTGTGTGTGTGTGTGTGTGTGTGTGTGTGAGTGTGAGACCGAGTGAATGATTAGAGAAAACCATGAGTAGAACAACACCTGATGTGTCTCTCTTTTCACAGCCTTTGTTTTTAATCATTTGTGCATCTTTACTGTGCATATTATTTTACTTTATATACATTTATATATATATATATGTATATATAGATATATGTATATATGTGCATATATATGTGTATGTATATATGTATATCTATATATGTTTATATATACAGTGTGTGTGTATATATATACATATATATACACACACCTCTTTTTTTCTTTTTTTTTTACAAATGTTTTGATTTTCTTCTCGTTCACTGTGGCAGAGTGTGGTCTGGGGCTGGTGTCCTCTTCACTGACATTTACAAGTCATAGCTTGGGTTGAGAGATTACAGAATAATAACTTTTTTTTTTTTGATAATTCATTAATTATTGATGAGAGAGCTTTAAACCAATGAAAGTGATAGAAATCCAACGTAGTTGTCTTTTCTTTGTCTTTTTTTGCATTTTATAGTTTTAAGGGTGCAGACCATGGTCTCAGCACATTTATGGCCCAAGCAGCCAGTTCAAGTTGTAGAAGAAGAAGAACTTGAACTTTTTTTTTTTGTAGTTTTGTTAAAAAATGCTACACTGACCAGAACTGCTTTTGCATTTATGATAAAATGTAGGAGATGAAGTAAGAAAAATGATGCCGAAGTGAGGAGAAGCAGTCAGTCAGTCAGTCAGTAAGTAAAATAGAATACTAACATGTTTTTTATTCTTTTTTCCTCAGCCCACTTTAGTAACTGACAGTGAACTATGGATGGACTGTCTGTATTGTCTTTCTGTCTTACGTGATACGTTTACATGAGCTGGGATTTTTTATTTTTACTATTATTCTTTGACTGCTAGTCATCTTTAATCATTCCAAACAACTCATGTTGACTCATGAACAAATCTACTGTCGAATCGTTAACACGATCACAGCAGTAAGAAGCTGAAATACAGTAACATGTCATTTTTTTGAAGTTTATGACCAAAATCTGGTCTACAAATCCAGTCAGGTTGTCAGGGGTTTGTCCTTCAATTAAATATGAGGGGCAACAGTGGACCCCAGGCCTGAGTTTGAGAGTCCTTAGCAGGGAAAATGTGCAGTTTCTGTTTTTTTTTGTATTTTTTTTTTTGGCCAAAGCTTTTTGTTCCTGCAGTTTACACTTGATATGGGAATCTGAGGGAATCCTAGTGAAATGAAGGTACAAACCATGATGTAAAAAAGCTGCTCCCAGTCACCAACCCACGCTCTGCCAACACTGACGCTGTACGGGACCATTTGTAGTGAATGCGTGATTCTACTGTTTTTATTACTGGATTTTCACTGATTTGAAATGTGAATGTTACTGTCATTCGAAGTGTTCTGTCAAACCAAAATGAGAAAAAAAAAACTGTATAACAGCCGTGGCTGTTGTAAACCAAAACATAACTGTATGTTATTTCTTTGTAGCCAATATTATGAGCTCAGCTGTAGATTAATTTTCACCACAATTGTCACATGTTACAAATAAAGACAAAATTATTAGCCCCATTTAAGCTCTAATCTTGGTGCTTAGTATTTTATTGTACACCGAGCAGGGAATCTTTAACATGGAAAATCCATATATTTTCTTTATATTATCAATGTAGTCGAATCAAATGAACTTAGTTTTCTTCGTAGTAGTGTTTTTACATTGAAAAATACCACATTAAGCTCCTTAATCTCTGTAGAAATTAAAGTAAGAGAATCAAACAATCATAGATGGGGCTAATAATTTTGTTTTTCTATTGCATGTATTTTTAAGTGTCCCTAAAGAAATACTGCAGATACAGTACAGTTAAGAGAAATACACTCTGTCTCTCAGAGGAAAAATCCTACATTTGTCGTCGAGCCTTAACCTTTGAGTCGACATCCTTTTCACCCACATCAAGCTCCTGCTGTTGAAGATATATGTAAAAACTGGACAAAGCTGGTAATTTTTTTTTTTTTTAAAGTCACTCATACATGTAAACTTTGATTTGTTGACCGGTAGCAAGGATTCCTGACTGAACTCTCTTTAATGTCTGACGACTCGCAGAGTGAGTCTGTCCCCTATTAATGGAACTGATGCAATAAAGTGTCAAATACTCTGCTTCCGTGTCCGATGTCATGAGATCACACACTGTTTAGACTGTGCTGTGCTTTATTAGACTGGGCAGCCCATCATCTACATTATAATAACAATAAAATGACAAAAAAAAAGCAGTATAAACAATACAAGAGGATAAAAAATGTCTAAGCCCAGAACTCAGGTTGAGGAGCCTGTTCAGTCTGATGACAGGAACCAAGTGCTGGAGCGAGCAGTCAGTCTATAAACTGAGCCGTAATGGTCTGATGGACTCGTATAAAGCCTTCACGGTGGAGACGCTGAGTCTGACGTGGCTGTGCAGAGCTGACAGGAGCGGCGGTGCCTCCAGGACGAAGGCCAGGGCAGTCGTGACAACAGAGAGTGAACATTTGCAAAGTGCTGACAGGACACGGAGCAGGGAGCGGATTGACTTCAACCAGTTCACGGATCTGCTGGCTCCTCCCTCGCCTCCAGCGTGTTCTGTTGACCAGCTGCTGTTTGTGAATGTCTGTGATGATGATGAAGACGAGGGCCGGGCGGAGCAGCTGAAGCTTTTCCGTCTGCACGATGGCTCCCTGGAGGAGAGCCCATCTGCGAGTGTTGACCTGAAGAACGTGTTAAGCCTCAACATGGTTGACAGGTAAAAACTCAGGCACCTGGTCACAACCAGGGCAGTTTTCAGAAAGATTTCGTTACAACTCGTCACCACCACCACCACCTCCCCTGCACCTGGAGAGTAATTATAGAGGGAGACCAGAGTTTTCAGCAAAGGCAGCCTCCACTCTTCCTCCTCTGTGGTGGGGTTTTCTTCTGAAGTGAGCAGTGAGAGAAGGATGTCAGGAATCATTTTTGTCTTCAGCAGCAGCAGCAGAGCTCAGTGTCTTCACCCACCAACGCCGTCAAACATGATCAGCAGCAGGTGCTGTGGCTTTAATGACCGCAGCTGCACCTTGTCACCACGTCTGACCTGCAGCCACAGAGCAATTGTAGGTCAGTGAAGCTTCTGGGAAACATTTCTGACAGAAGTATCGCGATTATTCATAATTCAGCGCAGTAACAGTTGTGAGTACTTCAATACATTTGCACAGTCGTCTTACACTTCTTTTTTTATATATATAAAGAGAAAGAAAGAGAAAAGTTCTTCAATCAGGACTGCTTCTTTTCCAGCCTCATTGTGGATTGAACCAAATGGTAATAAAAACATGTAGGAATTAGATTTTGGGGTGTACCAGGGCTGCTTTAACACTATCTGAGGGCTGGGGCTTGTGACCAGGATGAGGCCCTTTATACCAGGTCCTGATCACGTCAAGGTGAACGGACACATTTTTTAACTTCCCATAGGAAAAATGAAGTTTTTATCTACCCATAATTTTTTCCTACCCTCTGTTTTAAAGGTAGTAGCATATTTGTACAGATGCTAAACACCTTTTAAAGAGAGGGTAGGTAGATATTAAGAATTTGAAGTAGAGTAAAATTGTATAAGTATAGTATCAATAGACTATTAGCCCATTCATTTTAGTCACTTGACATCAGCAACTAGTTCCCCCCCAGTCCCTGGTTGAGAGGCCTGGGGCTGCAGCCTCTTTAGAATTACACTAGTGATAACAGAACCCCATCACAGCCTGATGCATTCTCTCATACATGCTCTGAGCACTTGCACCATTCTGACATTATTAACATAGAAGCCTCTATATGAGGCCTGGTCAATTATTTTGACTCGCGGGCCACAGGTGGAACAAAAATTTGAGTCACGGGCCAAGTCAGGATCAGAAAGATTGAGTATTTGCGGGAACTAAGATAAGTGATAAGTAAAGTATTGAATAAAGGTTAAATGCTCAAATGTCTTTGAGACTTTATATTGGGGAAATGCTGGCTTTGCATGGAAAAGGCAACACTACTAAAAGTTAATAGTATAGTTTATTAATAGTATAAGAATAATTTGGACAAGCTGGGCAGGCCGGATTGAATCGCCAAACGGGCCGCATCTGGCCCCCGGGCCTCAGTTTGCCCAGGTCTGCTCTACATTATGGTCTACACTTAAAGGTAAAACTGTGTTTTTATAAACTGAAATGGATTGTTTTTCCACGAAGAACATTTTTTTTTCTCCTGCAAAATGAGCAAGAATTTCCTACTCTGCTGTGTCCAGTTAAAAAAGTCCAACACATATTTGTGCCAGCAGCAGCGCACGGACAAACGTGACAAAGTTCTGACTGGATAAATGTGAGGACAGCAACACGTCCATACATCTGATCTCTTGTCATCACTAGAACAGATCACTGCAGGGAAACGTCTTCTCTTTACTTCATGCTGTCTACTCCGTCCTAGTTATCTGAGACATTCTCCAGAATTGGCTCCAAACATGTGACTGATTGGAACTAAGTTTTTGTTATGAAATGGACCTCTCATGTCCACACCCTTTAGATTCCTTGTCAGGCTAACTGTCCCCTAATCATGTCACAAGTCATTATCACTAGTATGCCTCTCCTGCAGAAAATGTCAACATTTCCTGCAGATTTTTCTGGTGTCTAATATTTTCCAGGACGCCTCGCTGCATTCGTGGATGTGACATAATGCAACATACTGTAGGAACATCTGGAATAATTTGGCCAATCTCTGAATTTTCTTCTTTCTGTCTCCACTTTTTCCCTCGTAACAGTGGGTGAAGGAGGTGCGTGCAGCTGCTCTGGTCTGGGTGAACCCGGTGATCTCTATATCGGGAGTGTTATTGAGTCGTCGCTGAGGTGAGGACGGGGAGAAAACACGTAACGTTGAAGCTGAGATTTATGTTTTAGTAACAATATACAGTATTCCCTTGTGCAAAAACCAAATCTTTGGTGGATGTTTTTTATGCATTATCAGTCTTTCTGGAGTGAGTTTTAGGAATGGTTATTAAACAATATGGACGCAATCACCTAGTGGTGCCTGTCAAAGAAAATCTAGATGTGCATGTAAAAAAACTTGGGCAACTGTGTGGGGTGAGCTTTAGTGGACAAAGCCCTGATCAATCGAAAATGCAGTAAAATTTTTTTTTTTTTTGGTCTCCAACTACTGGGCCGTGGACCTGTATCGGTCAGAAATAATGTTTCCTTTTGGCCCCAACTAGCTTTTACTTCCACTTGATCCATACCCATATCAACAAAAGAACTGACCAATAGAATGGCTAGGATTCCATCATCAATAATGCAACTATATTTGATTATGAAATAATTTACCGGTCTGGTAGCAGAAAATTATAGTCTGTGTGCAATTGGGAAACCCTTGTTATGTGCATGCACAGTTAACTTGGGTAGGAAGATTTTATGGGTAGGAAAATATTTTAGAACACCGGAAATTTATGTTTATTAAAGGGTATTTATCTGCCACAACGTAACGAGCTGTCCGTGAAAATAGTATGAGACATTTAACTGGTCTGTGGCGCAAAAAAGGTTGGGGAACACTGACCTAGATCATTAGTATTACTATTATTAATATATTTAGACATATGAGAAATACTTTTGGTAAATGCAGTGACGACAATAAGCAATGTTTATTTTTAGTTTGTTTACTGTACATGTATTAGAAGCTGAAACGACAACTTTTTTTTCATGTTTTAGATTTTTTTTTTCATTTCAAAATGTGACAGAAACTCTTAAAAAAGATAAAAATATTATTATTATCAAACAGGGAAAAACACTGACATGCAAATGCTCAACTTTTCAGTATACAAGGTTGAATTCCTCTTATCTCAAAGCAGGAGTGTAACACAGGTGAAAGACAGAATGACTTTGAAACAATAAGTTTAAAAAAATTGGAAAAAAAAAATATCCAGAAAAAACCTGATTTGTTTAAAAAACTGTGCTTTTGCAGGAAGAGACAACAGGGCAGCTCACAGGGCCCTGAATGTCTCTGAGCTGGTGTCTCCGGCCTCATTCACAGGGAGGGTCTTTAAAATTCAAGCATCACAGCAAAATAATTGCACCATTGGGCTAGATGTGTACAAAAGTCACTGTAGACAAATAGCTGACAGAAAAAGTCTTTACTGCATCATCATGAGGCAGAGAGGCCGCAGCCGCCACTGGGCAGGAAGTCATAACCTCCGAGGATGGTCACAGGTGGTCATCGCTCCCCGTTGTCTTTGTTGTTCTCGCCAGATTTCTCCGTCACAACTTTACAGTTCAGGGTGAGGAGGTGGGCGCAGAGGTGGAGGAGCCCGTCCAGGAGGTGGAGGCAGAGAGCCCGTAGGTGACCCAGAAGGTGGGGGCGTTGGTGGAAGAGAAGGCAGAATGGTTGGAGGAAGAGCCCGGTTGGGAGGTGGTGTGTAAGGGGGAGGTGAGGCAGGAGGAGACGGGGTAACGGAACATGGAGGTGGCGTTGGTGGGAGTGGTGGAAGTTCAGAACAGGAGAAAGAAGGAGAGGACCGTGGGCGGTTGGGGGTCGGTGGTAGTGTGCCCTGTGGTGGAGGCGGACTCCTGCCAGCTGGGTTGTAGATGGGAGATGAGTGGTGGTTGTAATGAGGGTAACGGGGAGGTGGAGACTTGATGCGTGTGAAGTTTATGCATCGACCCTGAAAGATGGAGAAGACAAAAGTCCAGGTTTGACCAAATGACAAATTCTATTCCACAACGTTAGGATGGCAATCGGTTTTACCGGTTTTCTGCTCTAACACAGTTAATACACTTTCCACATAGACATAGCTGATAAAAATGCCATACTGCCACCATGTGGTGGTCTAGCGGTTAAGAGAGCGGCCTTGGGTCAAGGGGCTACTGAGGTCCTCTGTGCTTAGCCCTGTCCTGACACAAATATCTTCCAGTAAGCTCACCACCTCAGCAAGGCTCACAGTATGGAGTAGTGTGATTTGAGTGGCATTTGTGGAGACCCCGTGACACAGAAAAATTGGGTTAGGGTCACTGTGACTGTACACTGGTGGAAAAAGATGATGTTGTGATTGGTTTTTTTTCAGTTTTGAAAAATTATTAGGTTATTGGTTGACTTTGATACTGATACATTTCATTACATTTGAACTACTGTTTTTTTTATTCCATTTTTTTATTCCAAGTTGGTTCCATAGTGTGGCAGTTAGCACACCTCCAAACTAGCGAGAGCAGAGAGTCCTGGGTTCAAATCCCAGAGGAACCACAATATTGGTGACTGTCAGGGGCCGCCAGTTTATAACAGCTTCTGCTGTTACCACAATAATTTCCCAAAATTGGGATCATTAAAGTATCACCTTTTTTCTTCAAAGAAGTATAAGGTTCCTTAAGCGGAACCTTGTGGCACACAATGTTCTTCTACTCCTGGACCTACAAATATCGTCCAAAACGATAAGATGTATAAGATAGTTTGGACTTGTTCAGAGGACAAACAGTGGACACATTAGTAGACAAATGATCTCAGAGATGGGGCTACCAGGTAGGAGACAAAGAGGAGATTGATGGATGCAGTGAGGCAGAACATGGAGGTAGTTGGAGTTAGAGTTGAGGAGACAGAGGACAGGGGGAGATGGAAACTGTTGACTGGCTGTGGCAAACCCTGAAATAAGGGACAAGTTGAAAGGAAAAGAATTAACTTTGTCCAAGATGTTTTTTTTTTCCCCAAAAAAGATCTTATTCTTAACAACCTGTCAGTGATCATGATCATGTCAGTCTCATGATATTTACTGTGTGTCTTTATGGTCAGTTAACATATATTTGCGTGACTCAGCAAGACATATAAACCTGTCAACACTGTCTCTGATCCACCCCAAAGTGAGGTCAGTAAGGGATAAAGAAAAACTGACACCGTGGACATCTGCACTGGGAAGATCAGGGAGTTGTCCAGGACTGAGGAGTGTAAGACGATTCTGCTCCCAGAAGACACTGGGGCGAAATGACCCTCAGGCAGAAAAAAATGCAATTTGGACAAATAAGGACAAAGAAACCAAACCTCCCCTTCCAAAGATTGAGACAAAAAGTTATCAGCACATTGTTAAATTCAGTAGGCGGTCACAGTCATCCCTCTGACCCGCTGTGTCCTGTGTCCGATTCCTCAATGACTAACCACACACTAAATGAAGACCAAGCTCAGGAGTAAATGAGATGTTGTAAAAACCTGACTGAAGTTCTCGTCAGACTCGTCTGTAGGAGTGTTTAAACCTCCCACTGATTCATTGGCTGAAAGGAAGTCGTAAAAAAAATCAAGGCTTTGACACGAGACTCTTTAATTACAAGCACGAAGATCTTGTTTATGTAGATCATCAAGGACACTCGGACCGAGCCTCTCTCCTCAGAACTAATGAAGAACTTTGTGGTAGTTTATTACAGACTAGTGCACTGACTCTACTGTTCTTACTGTAGAGAGATCATCTCAAGTTGATCTCAGGTGAACCACGCTTTAACTTATTTTTCTTTCGGCTTGTCTTGTCTTTTTTTTTCAGTGGTTGCCACAGTGAGTCAACATTTTCCATCTCCCCTCTGTCCTCTGTATCTTCTACTCTGACTCCAACTAATTCCATGTCCTCCCTCACAGCATCCATCAATCTCCTCTTTGTCTCCTACCTGGTAGCTCCACCTCTAGGATCATTGTTCTACCAATATATCCACTGTCCCTCCTCTGAACACGTCCAAACCATCTCAATCTGTCTTCTCTAGCTTTTTCTCCAAACCTTCCTCTTTTTTTTGAACCATGGCTTAAACTGATTCTGATTTACTTGTGAGACAGACAAGTTATTGGATCATTCTCAAAAGTCTGACGTCTTATTTCTATCACCTCCCACGAATGAAATGTCCTCAGAAGCTGCCTTCATCTTTCCATGGACGGATTATTTTCTCCTTTTTTGTAAGTCCCTGTCCTCTAATGAACTTGTTTTCTCCATTGTCTCCAACATATGTTATTATTTTTTTTTTTCGTTTATCTTTTGTTTTTCTGTAACTTAATTCTCCTTAAGTCACAGTAGGCTTCAGTGTTTCTCTTTCAGAGTTGCCCTGTCTTCTCGTCTACCGTCTCCCACTCTCCCACTCGCCCCCAGGTCTTAAACTTTGCTCAGCGTGGAAAATGTCTGCATTATTTTTACAGTCACTGAAGTGTGTTTGAAGGAGTTGAGAGCATGTGCAGAATGTTTCTCCACCGTCTGTCTCCTGCTGCAGTCTCTATGTGGACAGATGTATGGTGCCGGGCAGTTAAGACCTCATTGTTTCAACAAAGGCTTTTTCCATTTGTTTGTTCAATTATATTGGCTCACGCCGTTGCCGCACGTTAACTCCAAGTGACGTCAGTAGGTGGCGTTGTCCTCTGAGAGAGGTGTCACATGATTGCATTCATGGACAAACAACAAGTTTTACTATTTTACTGCCTGTTTGGCTCCGAATGACTCTGATGAAAATGTTCATGAAAATGTTTCCAACAGGTCAATTCAGGCCACTTTAATTCTGCGTTCCCTTTTGCGAAATTATGCAACACGAGGATCACTATTCCAGTAACAAGGACATTTTCCTGCTGCTTTAGATAAGAACTTCACAAACTGCATGTCAACTCTGTTCCCAGTGATTAAGTCCACGTCAGTGAAGAAAAACATGAGTATGAAACATTTTCATACACCAGGGATGAAAAAGAAAGAAGTCAAAGTTTTGGAAGAAATGACAGTAGGCTCCACAATAAATCCTTGTATTTCAACAAAGCGTCAAATAATTGTCAAAAAAACTGTCAACCATCCAAAATTGAAGTCAAGTTGCTTTAAATGTGAGCCAGATTGTAAGTAATAAAATTTTAGCGTTTTCTGAAGTGTCAGCAGCGGTGGCCTGGTGGTTAAGTAAGTGGACTTTGGTCCGTAGGGCTTAAGGTTCAACTCCACCAGCTGCCAGGTTGCCACTGAGGTGCTCACGATATAGTGCAGTGTGATTTGGGTGGTGCCATCTGCCTCTGCGACCCGGCAACGGACAAACAGAAGAAAATAAGTTATTCTGAAGTATTTTAGTGTCAATCTGAAACACAGATGTTGTTGAGTCCTGTTAGAGCCTGTTAGTGTCAAATGGGTCTAATGTCCAGGTCCAGGTTCAAGTCACTTTGTAGTCCATTCTAAAGTTTTAAAGTCTTGACAAATTATGAATTCCCAACCCTCTGTAAACACCCAGAAATATCTGTTATTGTAAAGATTGTCTGTCTTTAGTGGTTGTAACACTCTGTTATCACATTTTTATGACGACTCTTCCAAACAGTCAGAGACAAGATGTTTACAATCAAACAGCGATGAATCAAAAAGAGGAAATGTCAAGTTCAGTGTTTATCATCCGATCCCTGGTGGACTTCTAGATAAGTCAAGGATGGATGAACAGCATATTCTTGTGGTTACTCTTGATGAGAGGTCGTGTAATGGCTTTGCTATTTGGCACGACGTCTGTACAACAGCGACTGACAGACGTGGCTCCCAAACTGCCTTATCGAAGTGAAGATATGACGCAATCCTGAAGTTAACCACAAATATTAGGGCCAAACAAGATAAAATGAAGCGTGACCCTCCTTCAAACTGTCCATCTGTCGTTATGCATTACATCATAGCACAGTTATTGTGGATTCGCATGAAAAATCACATTCGGCTCAACGTTGAAAATTGAATTTTGGACATTATCGCTTCTGAGATTCAGTTTGTGTCGCGTTTGATTCGTTTCGATGACGGTCAACCTTAAAATATACCTCATCACCCCACACACTGGCAGCTCATAAGACCTTCTCCTCCACCTCCACCCTTCACGCGTTTGTTTAAAGAATTACGTTCGCCCTTTTAGAACGATTTGAGCAGATTGGAGCCAGACTTCTGCTGCTGCTGCCTTCATCCCAGTGTTTCAGTAATGTATCCCAACATTCTCCATGCACACCCCCCGTCTTACCTTGTCGCCAGGATGAGGCCTCATCACAGACACACGGTCGTAGCCTTTCTTTAAAAGAACCCACAGAGCGTCCAACTTGCTCTGCAGAGACAGAAATAGAAATCACAACATTGAGAGCTAGATTGGAAACAACTGCTCATTTTTCTACTGACAGAAATCCAAACGTCTGGCATATTTTTTTTTTTTTCGCTATCTTTTATTCCTCTCCTCTTGAACACTGTTTCACACGGTTCACTCCAGCTGCCTGAAAAATGACCCACATCTCACCAAGCCATTTCACACAACCTTCCTCACATTCTGGGTCTCTTTTCTCCTGATCGGTCTCTCAATGCTTTTGAAGGAGCAAATATTTCAGCAATAAGGGGGGAGAATGCAGCTGTTTTTCCTCACCAAACAAAAGTGCTGCCTGTGCAGCTCAGCTCCCCAGAGGTCAGTGCAGCCCAAGTCTGGTTTCTATTAACAATCCCCCACAGACTCAGAAGACTTCAGACTGATTCCTTCAACCCACCCAGCCCTGGTAGGAAGGTGATCGTCAGCCGTGGGTCACCTGACGTAGATCACCTCCACACATTAACTGCCACATTGGTGGCAGTATTTGATATTGCCATTGTTTGCATATGCACAATTAGATTAGCATGCTGGGATTTGTAACAGATGTGCATCATACAGTAAGACTTTAGCATGGTAACAGCTGAAGAAAAAAAAAACCTGTCTCAGCAGAGCTCTTCAACAGCCAAGGAAGCTTTTCAGATTTAAATGAAAGCCTTGCTTTTGTCACAAAGCCCTTACAGAAATTCTCCTTGATTTAAACTCATGATAAATAGCTGGACTTTATATATTCAGTATATATTTCTTCCTCTTTTTCTCCTTTTGGGCTGGTCCCTTTTGTTCAGGGGTTGCCACAGCAAGTCAACAATTTCCATCTCACCCTGTCCTCTGTGTCTTCAACTCTAACTCCAACTACCTCCATGTCCTCCCTCCCTGCATCCATCAATCTCCTATTTGTCTCCTACCTGGTAGCTCCATCTCTAGGATCATTCTTCTACCAATGTATCCACTGTCCCTCCTCTGAACATGTCCAAACCATCTCAATCTGTCTTCTCTAGCTTTTTCTCCAAGCCTCCCCGTCTCTGTTGTCCCTCTAATCACCTCATACCTAATCCTGTCCATCCTAGTCCCCCGAAAAGAGAATCTCAGCAACTTTGACTCCTCCACCTCCAGCTCTCCTGTCTCCTCCCGTCTTCCACCTATTCCTATTGTCTGTAATCCATCCATCATGGCTGGTCTCACAAATGTCCTGTAAACCTTTCCCTTCAACTTATCTGATGGTCTTCTATCACTATATATATATTTAAAGTATATATATTTGTTTATATTTTTAGCTGTAACATATATATAGCATATGCACAACAAACAGGATCTGCAGACCTGAATTGGTGAGTACCACTTGTGTGGAGCCGGGGGCTTCTGCATGCCGTTGTTGAGAATCCGAGAGGTGGTCCCCACGTATTCCTGCTCAGGCATTTTCACCTTGGCGTTCTTGGCCTTTTCCAGCTTTGCTCCTTCTTCTGTCGAACCTTTTTCACCCCAGCGTACCTTTGTATGAGGGGAAACCACAGGCGTAAACTTGAATATAACAAAAGAAAAAATGAAAAAGTGCAATGCAACATAAATTAGTTCCTTAAGAGGTTCCACCATACTGGACCTTCCTGCAGGTGGTGAGCCCACTGGAAGGTTCACATCTCAGTTTTGTAAAATAACTTTGAATGCTAGTATTTGACTTCTTGTGCAAAAAAAAAAAAAGATTTGGTCTCTAATGGCCCAGCTGCTTATTCAGAGCCGGGCCACGGGGGCAGCATTCAGAGCAGTGATACCCAGACTTCCCACTTCCTACAAACTTCCTCCAGCTCATCTGGGAGGATCCCAAGACGTTTCTAGGGCAACTTAGTCGCCCCAGCGTGTCTTGCGTTGTCCTCTGGGCCTCCCACTGGGACAGGACCAAACACCATGTAAATACCCAAGCCACCTCAACTGACTTGATGTGACAGAGCTCCTTATCTATTCAGCTGCTGACTAGATAAGGTGGACTGGTTCGTTTTCTCGGTCCATCAATAGTTTGTACAAAAGACATGTGTTTCAATACTGTTCCTCTGTGAAATACCGAACGGGACAATACTGCAACATTTGCAAGGCAGACATTTCCCTTTCTTCATGATAGTTCAACAGAAATCTGACCTCCATCCTCTTGATCCCTCCAACTCCTCTTCCTCCGTAGTATGAGGCATCTACTGTTGGCCACTTCTTTTTGGGGGTTTCAAAGTCTTCATCATCCTGTAAGAAAGTGTGAAAGTAGTTGAAGTCCAATAAATGGTTGAAGTCCAATAAATGTCCAATCAAATCAGTGATAGGTTCTTTGGGTTCTAAGACTTTTTCTTCAGAGTTGGGGTCAAACAGTGAAATACATCGGTATCGGCCGATATCAGTATCACAAATTTAAGTTGTTTTTTTGGCAAAATCAGATATTGATAAACGTTAACAACCCTAGTTCTAAAATCTTGTTTTGTCAAAGTTTTTCGTTAAAAATGTAAACATTTATTCCTAGCAGTCATACCATGTCTAGTTAATACAACACCGATTAATGTGTGTGACGCCTTCCATTAATACACTCCTCATTTACTCACCTAACTCATAATTACAGGGTTAAATGTCTGCAGCTGAAAGCAAATCATCTGCCCTTGCATGCAAACTATTTGCATCCTCAGTGCAATTTAATCTTAACCCAAATTAATGAAGTAATCCTGAGTTTAATGTTGCTCCAGCAGAGTGACGCTGTTAAGCATAAAATGACCTCATATCATCCTGATGAAAACAGAGAAGTGGAAGCAGAACAATAAAAATCAGTGTGTCATTGTTATTGTATAAGGGCGTTTACTCGCACAACATTCATCATTCAATAAGCACAAGTCCAACAGAGAGCAGTGGCCATGAAGAAGACATGGCTCTGCAAGTATTTTATTTGATGTTTTTGAGTTAATACTTCACCACAAAACTAAATGTATGTGGAGGAAATAATATATAATGTGGCTTTGGTCATTTCTTTGGATTTCCATGTCCAAGGTCAAGGAAACATTTTAGACTTCAACAAAAAATGTTATTCAGTTACTCCCTAGTAGTACAGTACAGTACAGTACAGTACAGTGCAGTGTAGTAGAGCCACAACTACCAGGTTCACTGTATACAGTACAGTACCTGTCCTCAAAATGACACTTTCAGAAAATATGTTGCATGTTGCATTGCAGTTGCAAGGTTATTTTGAGCATATTTACTCTCTACCTGTCTGCTAGCACTTTCGCAAGTTGCATTTTCGACAAACAAGGCTCAGCTCTATGTTGTAGAACTGGGGTCTCAAATCCCCGGCTTGTGGGCCATTTGTGGCACGTGGAACTATATTTTGCGGCCCCCACCTTGATGCCAAAGTTGAATTTGTAATAATATTTTATAGATTTCTTCTCCACATTTCATGGTAAATCCTATAGTTGATCCACAGACTCCTTCTGGTTCTTTTTTATATTTATAAGATTTTTTCTTTTGTATTAAACACAGAAAGCTGACACAGCCCTTTGATGAACTGATAGTGTGGGTGTTGGCCCTCAACTTATTTGAGTTTGAGACACATGTTGAAGAATTTGTACAGTAGTATTAATGTATAACATAATAGCATTCGATCCTAACAATCCAAGGACACTGTAATGTGATCAGGTGTGATATATCACAGGTGGGTCTGACATATTTTGCTATGATTCTGAGACTACTGAGTCATTTTGGCGCAATAGAATAATTCATCTCAAGCTTAATTATCAGATGTTATGTTACATTACTCTTTTATTAAAAATGAAATAAAAGGCCATTGTGGATAAAATGTGTTTTATAGCTAGAAAACCATAAATTGCATCCGTAAAGAAAAAAAAAAACATAGACAGTAAGATGCGGTTCTTACCGAGCTCTCCTCTACATCTGGTGGTGGTGGCGCATGGATGATCTGTTGACAACAACCAAGCATTAAAGAGGAAAGAAGCGGGCTGTTGTTATACATTAGCAGACTCACATACCCCAGAAGTAATCAGATAGTTGCACAACAACACATATGGTTGGGTATTTTTCCCTATTTTCCACCACTAGACTAACCTAGAAATCTGCAAAGCAGATTTCCTGGAAAAAGAGGTTTTTGTAAACGTTCCCCTTGTTGATATTGGTGTTTACACTCACAGCTGTTTGCATTTGTTTCTATTGGAATAATCCCAATTTCAGACCATGTGATGTGTTTGCAGACACAGACTAAGCACATCACTGCACTGTGAAGTTGTCCTAATTTACCCTTCGAATTAAATTAAGCCCTAAAAGGAATATAAACTGTTCTTAATTACAATCTCATTTTTTCCTCTACGCTTCTCCAAACTGCTGGGTCGTGATGCAGCAATTCCCGTAGTAACCCAGCATCACTGTTCCTAAACAGACTTGCTGCCCTGCCTCGCAAGACACTGCAAGTAAATGGGGAAGAACAGAAACAGTAATGGGAGGGACAGGCGTGCTGTAAACGCTGACATCTTTCTCTGGCAGAACCTCTGTCTCTCTCGTTCCAGCTGTGGAAACTTTAGGACGGCTATTGAATCTTCAAATACAGAAGTACAGAGTTTGACACGAAGTTGGTTACGAAAGACTTTGTCAGGACGCAGAGAGACAAGATGATGAAGACTTTCGTCCGCGTACGTAACAGATGGAATTCCAAACAGACATCGCCCGATATAGTTGGTTCCAGTTTAATGGTGTTTGTCTTCCAGCTAATGTACAGAGACGGTGTTGAGGGGTCAGACTTGAAGGTTACTGCGACTGACCTTCGGAAATGCAGATTGATTCCACAGCAGCTTAACTGCTTGAGCATATGTCAGTGGAAAGGCCTTAACCTTCAGGGAGTGAAGTAACATCAGCTCAAAGGTCTCAGTGGAGCCAGATGTCTGCGTTGGCTCACATCTAACCCTCTCACCATGAGAGTGTTGTTTAGGTTAATAAGACGCGTCAAGGGGGTGTTTGCCAGACGACGTCCACCTGGGAAAGATATTCTCACATATGCCCTGTTTTCCTTAAGCCTGAAGAGATATTTGCTTATCTATAATTCGAAGAACGAACACAGCATAGTGGTTATCTCATCTGCCTTACGCACAGAAGGTCTTGGTATTGAGATCTAGAGGGGTTGCATAATTAATGGCGTCTCCCGTGGCAGTGACTATTACTTTTCCAGTAACAGCAGTCATGGAGACTGCTGCCCCTGCCACCCAAGAACCAGTGATTGGATGAAGATGAATGAATGATTACACTGCTCCGTGTGTCTGTTGGGTTCACCTCCTGGGCAAGATCCAATCCCAGTGAGGGCGGTTGGCACCTGGTGGAAGGTTCATGGTACCCTGCAGTGATTTGAGGTGCGGTCAGAAGCCTGTTGCCCCCAAACACAGTCACGGATAAGTAAATGAAGAGGGTTGGAAGGATGGGTGACTACACTGGAGGAGTGGCCAGTGCTGCCTTAGAGTAAAATAAATGGTTGCTGGTTTGATAACCCACTCACTGTTGTTTGGGTTTGACTAGGTTCTTTTGGGCCATTGGTCCATAGTATACGGCTGAATGATGCTCCAAAATGGAGTAGCAAAACCACAACTTCTTTTCTTGCGTTATACTTAAATCCTTATTACAGCTTATTTTCCCATATTTACATTGCACCATATTGTGAGTCTTCCTGTGGATGGTGGGCCCACATGAAGTTATGTACAGTAGGTGAGGTGGACCTCAGTGGTAACCTGGCAGCTGGTGGATTCGAACCTGATGCCTTGCAGACCCAAGTCCGCTTCCTTAAACACTAGACCACCACTGCTGACCAATTATGGCCAATGATTCTGTATCTCTGAATGAGGTGGCCACCCTGCTCAACTCTGTGCACGGTGTAATTTTTTGCAAATGCTTCCTTTTTCTTCTTGCAAACACACCGCTAACCCAAGGCCCAAAATGGTTTAGATTTGTCTCATTGCGCCACAGGAAAGAGTCCCAAAACACATGTGGCATTTTATTGTGGTCTTGATCATATTAAAACAGATGTCTAGAACAATGAGACATCAGTACAGTACATTTCTATGTATAATTCCAAAATATATGGTTCCCCGAAAGTAGAAATTGCTGTAGTTCTTCCCTATGTGATTAAGCAGTGGTGGGAGATGTGAGATGGTTGGGTTGGAGCAGTCAGAATCTCAGTGTTATATGTACGTTAGGGGTATCAGTCTATGATCTCAGTCCTTGAGTGTAGAACTCACCACGGTGCAGCACAGAGGCCAGAACCACCAGAGCAGAGCCAAAATCAGGAGAAGCATCAGGATGAGCAATGCTATGGCCAGGATGGTACCATCAGACTGTGGCAGTGACACGAGGAGAGTTTGATTGTAAATATGCAAGAGCAAATCCAAAAATGTTTGATCCACAGTGTCATTACAACCTAAACACAATGACCACTTATATTAAAAAAATCATAAACATAATTTTGTTCTCATAAATAATTTTTCTAGGGTCCCTAGTCATATTTTAGAGCTGGTTCTTGTCTAGAAAGTAGTTCTTGACACTGACAAAAGATAATAAACATTGCAAAGCTAAAGGGTTCCACTAAAAGTTTTAATAAATGTAACAAATGTTGTAGTTATAACTTTACTTAGAACTTTTTAGATATATTTATACACACACACACACATATATATATATATATATTTATATGGTGCTATGTATATGGGATTCTCATGTATTTTGTAGCATATATCTATGCTATATCCATTATCTATATCCATCAGATTAGAGCTGATCTTTGTTTTTTTTTACCACTATATTATGAATATACCCCTCACTGTGTTACATTCACATTTAACTGTACTCACGCATCCCACAGTGGTAATGGTGACCGAACTGGAGATGAAACTGAGCCCTTCATTCATACTGACGTAAAGGTTTGCAGCCCTGGAAGAAAAGAAGGAAAAAGTTCTCGGCTGCCATTCATGTGGTGTTTTCATAGAAACCACACATTCATTTTTTAATATACTCAAGGACTTACATCCCTTCATCTTGGAGAACTGGAGCAGGGCACAGAAGATATGTGTCTTCCACAACCACGGGCTTCACCACTAAAGAGAACAGGGACAGGAATCATAAAAAAAATAAACTAAAAACAGAGAGAGCACCAGCCAAGGATTCCAGTGGTGATAGTCTGTCCAATCACCAACATGCAGCAGCACAGACTCCTAAAGACGTCCTTTACCCACAAATCCACACTATAAGCTACCTTTCGTATTAAATCATTGGCTCTGCTGATTACATCCATTTAGTGACTGATTGATGCCACATGAGTAGAAGTGAGAAGGCGTGTGCGTGTGTGCGCCGATGTTGATGACACAAACCCTTCACTAAAGTGTTGCCTTGATGTCTGCGGAGTGAAGACATCTGTCTTCCCCTGACAGCATCACCACTAGAAATTATTTCTTCACAGCTTTTGAGTTTCCTTCTCCTCCTATGTCTTGTTTTCTTAACATGTTTTCTTAACAGCCTATACTACAAAACTTCATTAGAATTAAAATAATAATAATAATATTAATCACACATAACCTTACATCTTTGCAGAGTCAATGGGGTCAAATGTTTCTAAGAGCTAGCCCAGAGCTGAGTCACTACCAGAAACCAATTCCGTCATTGGTGTCCTATTCTGTTTGTTAGAAGATACTGTAAAAAGCTCATGATACCAACTAGTTGAGTCGCTGGACTGGAATTTCACAGATATTTACAGAAGGAAAACTATCATCAGAGTTAAAACGAAAATTTCCCTTGAGCAATTACCAAAAACACCACAAGAAATAACCTAAGCCTATTAAACACAGCATTTACATTCCAACAGATGTGACTAGAACAATTACAGTTAGAAATTATTTGTGCACTGACCTGTTAACTGAGAGATAATCTAAAACATATGCATGAAGTAGAAAAAAATGTTAAAATGATAATAATATAATAAAAAATATTAGTCCCTGCTGTTTGCTTGTATCTGTGGTTCATATTAATGCCTAATATCATTTGTTTAGACAAATTTAAGGATAACAATGAAATTGTATCTTACCATTTTCTATGGTTTCCTTGCTAGAAACCAGTAACGTAAGTTTATACATCAATAGCTATGGCATTATCCTGCCAAAAACACTGCTTTTAGGAATTCCATGTTCCTGTGTTCATTGTAATCTTCAGGTAATTAACCTTTATATTATTATAAAAATGTAATTTCCCACATTTTATCAGATGTAGCTGATAAACCGTGCCTCTAATTTGCAATAAAAAACACCAAAAGGGTGAGTTTATTGGTGGAAAATGGGGAAAAATACCCAACCGTTGCGTTGTTGTGCAACTGTATAATTACTCACAATTCTCAGTAACAGACACACACTTCTGGTGTTTGTCTGTGTGCTAATGTATAACAACACCCTGCTTCTTTTGTCTTTAATGCTTGGCTGTTCAAACCTCTTACTCTTGTGTTTCTTTCCTGCAGAATCCTCACAGAATCAGAACCAAAAATGGTTGCATATATTCATTAGCTGCTTGTTAGTATATAGTTCACGTGCCTGTGGGATAGATTTATAGATTTATAAGACCGTCACATTTTTTCCACTGTGACACTTACTGGTCCTCTACCAACGTAAGGTCCACACTACCAAATACTGAATACTGGCTTTGATTAAGTACAAGTTCATCATCAGGTTTGTGTTGATGCAGCACAAGTTGCTTTAGTAGTTTGGATGATTTTTTGTTTGGGGATATGAATTTAATAAGTTGGCAGCATTGTTTTTAATAAAAGTGGCCTTAGCTGGCATTTTGTCTGCTTCGTAACGGAACATTTCAGTATTAAAGCCCAGAGCCATGAGATCGACCGGGATCAGTGCAGTCTGCAGGTTTACACAGTGGACTGGTTGGAGCGAAAAGAAGACACAATTCAGGCAAATTTATTTAGACCATGTTTCTGTGCTTTATCGGACTCTTTCTTTGAGATTTACTGCTTGCCAGGATGAGGGTTGCCAAGTGTAATAAATGTAGAAGGCTGTTGTGAGGAAGTCAACATAACTTATCATTAGAGCCTAATGAAAGACAATATGTCATTGCGTATGTGGTTCATTTGAAGCAATACAGGCTGGAGTCTGTAACAAATGCTTACTTTGTCTGAGACTATATGACTTTAAGTGAATATTAGGGTTTTTTCTCTGGGGCATAAATAAAAAAAAAAAACACTAACACTTTGAACAGGGAGCCTATTCATTTGAGTCTCATCACTTATAATTTACACAGTTCAGCCTTGTCTGTCCACTGCAACATCTGTCACCAAAACAATGAACAGCCTGAAGTGGGGACCTGCCAAGTCCCTCTGTGTCTGACTGTATTTTCTGCTACTTTTTTCCTGGCGACCCAAACTCAAACATGAACTCATCTGCTCTGCACATGTTAGAATTCAGTTACATGCTGTTTCTGCTGCTGTCTTCTTTATTCAGCATGTTTGAAAAGTATTCTCATCAATGAGGACAAGATAGCAACTGCCTACCCATTGAGTTCATAGAGGTTTCTAAACCAGTGGTACAAATTGGTGATATTGTAGAACAGTGGTCCCCAACTATTGGGCCAGGGACCGGTATCAGTCCTTGGGTGAATTGGTGCTGGGCCGCAGAGAAATAATGTTTCCTTTTGGCCCCATCTGGCTATTACTTAAACTTGATCCATACCCATATCAACAAAAGAACTGAACAATAGAATGGCTAGGATTCCATCATCAATAATGCAACTATATTTGATTAGGAAATATTTTCTCTGTGAAGACAACAACAATAAAGGTAAAATGGCACATCATTGATACAGGAATCTAACTTTTTATACCGGTCTGGTAGGAGAAAATTATAGGCTAGGTGCACTTGGGAAACCCTTGTTGTGTGCATGCACAGTTAAGGCGGGTAGGAAGATTTTATAGGTAGGAAAATATTTCAGAACACAGAAACTTTTAATACGAGGTATTTATCTGCCACAACTTAACGACTGGTCCATGAAAATAGTACGAGACATTTAAGTGCTCCGCACAAAATAGGTTGTGGAACACTGCCGTAGACAATGAAGTCCACATCTGTCTTAGTTTCGGAACTGCTTGAATAGTTGATGGTATGTTAGCTTGTTGTTGCAATGGCTCAGAGCACCCATTGTTTTGTAATGCTGTACACCTCCAATACAAACACATCTAGGTGTCAGTTTATGATCTTTGCTCAGTTTGAGTCTCGTCTCTAATTTTTCACATTAGTCAGAACTTGTGAGATTGACGTATTCGTCTTGCATTCCCCAGTCCAGCCTATCACTCCAGTGAAGCAGAGTCAAAAACAAGCTTACATTAGCTTTGACTCTTTAACTTGTTTACTACATATTTTATCATTTTACCCAGAAAATACAGACCATATGTCAGTATTTCATGCAAGTAATCCTTCAAAACAGGAAAAAAAATATCCCTCTAAAGTTCAATGAGAATCTGGATCCAATTTTAGTGGACATCAGGAAAAAACTGGATCACCAAACTATTACTAGTTCAAATAGGGTCTAGGTGTTTTAATTTGAAGTTGAACTGTTATATAATGTAAATAAATTCCAGAGGGTTGTGCAAAAGTTTACAAAACAGAGTGGATTAAAGCGGGTCTAGACATGAGATCGTTTGATTGTTAATATTTGTTCATGTTTGATTTCAGCAAAACTCTTTGTTATTGGTGTATTACGACATCTTGTTATGTAGGGATTTAAACGCTTTGTGAATTGAGTTCCGTTTGGTCCACTTGTGCAGCCAATAAAACAGGCTACGCAGTACATATTACAAGCAATCTAAACATATTTTTTCAGGAACACCGAGCTGGTACCAGGTTGAACTCCTATCCCTGTTCTAAATTTTATACCGTTCTAAATAAATATGTGAGATCTTGTGCCACTGCGGTCCATTTAAGTTAAGGTTTATTGTGTTGAGTCTTCAGAGATGTGTAGTACCTCAGTTCTAAAAGCTGAGGTATATTTCGGACAACATTCGTCATGTGATTATTTTCTCACTTTTTGGGGCATTCACCTCCTAATCTCACAGCAATTCCTTTGCAGAAATATTCTGCTGGATTGGATAATTTTGCTGATAATTCCATCTGTTTTTTCACAATGCTTAAGGAGTTGTTAATATAATGTTTAATTAAATGTAAAACCCTTTGTTTGTACAAACTCTCTCACAAATAATAATGGCAAAAACTCTGTTGGATGTAAAGGAGTGAAGGCAATTTAGTGCATTGGCTTCAGCTGCATCTCCCACCTCATGCCGCTACTGCGGTGCCTGGGAGGAAGTAGGGTTTAACAACTAACACTGTAGGCCATCAATAAAAAACGTGAAGAAAACTGTTTCACTCCCGAGGCCTTTTCCTTTTGCTGCCTAGTGGGTGGTTCTCTTTCTGGAGATTTTATATGCTGTAAAACTACATGCTGTGTTGTTTAAATGAGGCGATATCAGTAAAAGCAGCTTCTGTGTCCAGTTTAATGTTATGGATTTCAGACGTTTACTGGTACGTCTGTTGAATTCTCCAAATGTCAACTCAAGTTGCTTTTATTTTAAGCATGCTAATTGCCTACTTTATGGGATGTGACACCTGTTCAGTGGTGGTGAGAGCAATCTCCAGTGCGCCATCCACATAGTGATGATAAAACCAGAACTTACTGATTCCTATTTCTACTGTGATATAATATATATAATTCCGTGGTCTGGGTTTTTTGTGTGTTGCACAGCTAACACTGTTGCAGCAGTTAAATGATCGAAGTAGCAGTGTCCCTTTGCCTATATGAGTTGGAGACGTCTGTGTAGCTTCTGCCAACAGACTCAGCATGTTAGGGAAAACAACACTCTCATTACCATGACATGAATTCAGTATGTTTAGAACTGGCGCACCAGAGTCTGTTAATACACGTGTTTTGCATGCCCTTGAGCAAATGTTAAGGAGGATTTAGACACAGTTTCAATGTAGGGAGAGAATCCAAGCAACTGCTAGTAAAATAAACTTGTGTGTATTTTGGAGATTTACTCACTCTTTGTGTGGGTGTCATTGATTCGAAAGCTGCACAGGACTTTATCAACATTCCGAGCATGAAGAAATCCATTTCCCCTCACCACAACCTGGAAAGACTC
Organism: Paraplagusia blochii; assembly: GCA_016785265.1. Taxonomy (NCBI): domain Eukaryota; kingdom Metazoa; phylum Chordata; class Actinopteri; order Pleuronectiformes; family Cynoglossidae; genus Paraplagusia; species Paraplagusia blochii. The sequence goes on along the minus strand of JAFBJS010000522.1, from coordinate 74,690 downwards.
TGCAGATAGATAGATAGATAGATAGATAGATAGATAGATAGATAGATAGATAGATAGATAGATAGGATGAAAAGAAAAAAAGAAAAATAAAGAGCAACTCCCTTAAAAAGGTCTGGATGAAAACAAAACGTTAAAACTATTGTTAGATTGGAGAGTAAGTAGTTGTAGGCACAGGAACAAATATTGTGTGTACTAGAACAAATACATGTTATTTTTCCTACAAATACATAAATTAAGGCTTTTCCAATGATGTTGGAACATCTCTTACCGCCTGCACAGATACTCGATGGCTCTGCTGCCAGGATCTCAATGCATGACTTCTTCAAAATCTGCAGAGATAAGAAGTTCAAGTTCATCAAATATATTGTCAGCGAAAGTTAACCACAAAAGTGTAATGTTTCTCAGTGTTTCCAGGTGATCAGAGGCAACAGCTCCATGTTTGCTGCTAATTTGCTGCAGATGAATGCTGCTTTATAGGCTTCACGAACTTCCTTTTCTCTACATAACAACCTGCTTTTAATTTCTTGAGCTCGTGCCTAGGAAAGTCAACAGCATTCAGAGACACAGCTCATATTTTGATCCAGTTGGCTCTGATGTGACTTTGCTGATGGAAAACAGAGAACAGCCATAATAAGATCGCCAGGAATTCGGTCAAGGGCCATGTATGGAATTTTTTATTTTTTATTCGATATATTTGAGCATTTAAGGCCTTTTTATTATATAGACAATGGCATAAAAACAATTGCCAATGACACTAGCCTACTGATATCACAGCAAGGCACAATTTCAATATCAAATACGTATTATTATGGTCCCTGCTGGTTTTCCTGTTAAAAACTACTCTAAATCCAGAGTACCTCTCTGACGGAATTCCTGCGTCTTTTAGTTAAAATTGCAGTTAAAACGCCAGAAATAAATCTGCAGTTAAAACTACTGTTAGTTTTTGCAGATACTGTCTAAAGCCAATGAAAGTAAAAAGAAATATCAGTAAGAAATAAAATACTTTTATTCTGGTAATGTTTTTGACGTTAATAATATTAAGCATGTAACACCCAAAACAACAACAACTTTTACGGACCACTAGGTGGAGATAAACACATATAATTTTCTCATTAATGACCAGCGTACCTTATGTATGGACTCTGGTTATGTTTACTGACCTCGAACAATGCTCAAAAAATGTGCCAAAATGTTCAAGCAGAACTTTAGTAAGCTGCTAAGCTAGGTGTTAGCCAGTCAGCATGCAGTAATTTGCGGCACTAGACCGTGTTTTGATTGGACAGAGTATTAATTTAAAGTAATATTATGTTGTGTATGTAATGCTTGAAATGTGCCTGTTAAAAAATCTGTATTTCTAAACAGAAGCCAGAATCAGCACTGAGCAGCTAGTAACAGCGTTGACTTACAGGAAATAACGACATGTTGCCAAATAATTGACGTCGAAGTTGCGCAACGGTTAAACTCTAAATCTGATGGATTTGTTGATGAGCAAGAAATGAAATAGTGAGTATGTAGTTTTGTATTTTGTCACCACTTCATCTGAGTTGAATACATTTTAACATAATTATTTCCTGTTGCCTGATACTTCTCATAATCTGTTGCGTCTTATGGTCCGAAAATACGGTGCACTAAAGTTGTCCTGTCTGATATTGAGGCATCCAGGTTCAGGCCTGTGTCTGTGAACCTGTTTTGTTTATACTGGTGGGCAGAAGTAAAAATCTCACCGAATCAATGACTCCTTGCAGGGCCTCAAATCCATCGTTTACAGGAAAAACGTGGTCCTTGCTGTCAGCTATCTTTGCCAGCTATGGAAACACAAAGTAATACATCAGTGCAAGCATTTTTGTCAGTCAATTTTTTATTTTTTTTTTTGATTTTCCATACTGTCTATATATAGACTTGTTTTTTTTTTGCTGATTTAAGAATAACAATAGTTAAAACAGCTGTTCTAGTGCTGTGTTTTATCAGCTTGTTTAAGTTTGGATCTAAAGATTAAACATGGAAACAAAGCATTCCTATGTTTACCACTAAATAATGTGCAAAAAAATAGGTTTCTAACTCGTGTTCCACAGATGAAATTTGACAAGTAATTAAACCAATTTTAAGACAAAAGCGTTGGCATCACAAATCGATGTGCGAGATTTGATTGCGATAACAAGAAGAATGTTTCAACATGGTGAATTGTTGCTGAAGCTGCTTCATAAATGGTTGCGGTGTTTCATTCAAATCATATTGTGTTGATTTGCAACATCTTTCCAATTTGCTGTCCCATTATCTACTTTGCTGCTTCTAAGCAACAAATGTCAAATGGAAAGACATCTAGAAAATGTTATTTAAAACACACACCTGTGTCTCATTGAAGTTCTTCACCCCAACACAATAGACTGAGGCACCCAGGCTTCTGGAGCGGTTGGCCTGACATGTTTGCACATGGAATCAAAGCAAAAAAACAAAAAAAAAATCACCAACTGGTTTAGATTACATACTCCTAAATTTCACAACATCAACCAGACCCAGAAAACATGCTAGTTTCTCTATGATCTCAAGTTAAATTTTATACTAGATCAGTTAGATCATGTTCCACCACCAGGGCTGCAGTCTCCTTAATTTACTATAAGATTGAATGTGACTCAGTGATAATGATGTGGGAATTAGAGTGATAATATATTGAGTGACCCTGTGTGATGTTGTACTTTATGTGTACATTGACTTTACTAAATACAGCATGACAGTGAACAGTAGATAGACCACAAAGACTCAGAGATCTGCGTACAGTCAGTCTTTGGCCTGTTTTTATGTTTTACTGATACATCGTATACATCTGATTTAATTATGATTTTAAAATTAAAATTACCCTCATTAGGAGAGTAATACCGTTGCCAAGGTAATCAATAAATGTTATATTCATATCTGTGCATGATGGCTTAATAAATGACTGATGACTGTACTGGAATTGAGCTTTTTAAAACAACGGAACTGATACAGGAACGATTAATCAGGCCAAAAATATCTTAAACATACATATTTTATACCTGTTTAAAAAGATTTTGTTGTCCTCAAGGATTATTATATATATAAGTCCAAATTTACTCGGTCTTTTTATTATACATTTTAAAAAAGTATATCTCAGTTTGTTATTTTTTTACTTTCTTGAAAACAAAAGCCTCTGATTGGCTGAGAATGCTTCAGAGTCCGCCCACATGTGTCTCAGTCTCTCCCTGATCTTCCTCACCTCTCTTTCAGCGTAGTAGAACAGATCCTCGTGCAGCTCTCCATCTGTCAGAGCTATGATGACACTGGCAGTTCGATAACCTGCAACAGACACAGTGTAACCGTTGCTGGTGCAAAAAACACCTTGTATAAAGTCACGCTAATAAAAATATTTATATGTATACACATATAGAGATTTGTGTAAATCTAACAAACAAGCAACATGTTAAGGTTAATGGTTTTTCAGGAAACTCTATAGGCTGGGTTTAATTTCTGCATAGTTTGTCCCTCAAGGGGTCTCGCACTGTTCCTCAAAGGGTTCCGCCGTGGCTGCAGGTTATGGTTAAAGCCTATTCGGTGCACAGCAACTGACCAATCAGCTTTCTAGACACTCAAATTAACTGGTTTGTTGAATCAAAAACCTGCAGCCACAAGGGCGATGTGTGGAATCGGTTTGAGACCCCTGTGTTAGGGCGGACCATACCCTTCTCCCCTCTTGGGTTTCCTTCTATTTTTGATTAAATGTCAGAGCTGGGAACATTTAAGATGTTTTATTCCCCCCTGAAACAAATGATTTGTTTTCTACTGGACAGTTTTAACACCAAAACTGTACTGTTGACATTCAGATAAACCAGCAACTTTTAGTCTCCTAATGGCACATCCAAATGCCTGAGGTGTTACAGTCCTACACACTCCACTTTAATATTCACCTGAATCACGCACTCCTCATCACATTACATTTTATCCATCCTGAATAAAAATACAAAATACTTTTATTTTGAAATTATTACCTTCAGTGTTTCCATAATATATTTGCTCACTGGCCTGGGGAAAAAAGAAACAAGTGGTTTTTTTTTTTTTTCAAGACGAAAGTATGTGACTCAAACCCAAAAGAAGTCAAATGGGTTCGACAGTGAAGTTTGGTTTTGAGGCGGTATTTTGGAATCAAAGCCGAAGTCAGCTTTGAGACGACTCACCCTCAAAATGCCTTCATGCATGAAGGTGTCTCCCCCTGGTTGAACCCTCCGCAGCTCCTCCAGACCCTTGCGAATGTGATCCCTGAGTAGATGTGCCAACAAGTGGGTTAGCCACAGTTTTGATAATCAGATCTAAATGAGTATTGATACAGTCAGTTTATCTTATGAACAATATTTTGACCAAAACCAGACGTGCAGGGCGTGGTAGAAGGATAACAGTTGCCACATGGGCCCAATTCACGGGAAATATCAGCAATGTGTAACAGATGAATACGTCTAAGGATTATCTGTGCGCTTTGGCGTCAGATAGTGTCATGCAGATAGACAGGAAATGTGTCCTTTGTAGAATGAGATATGAAGGAAACAGTGAAAGGTTCGTGTGGCAGCGTTATCATTCAGAACAAAGATTATTCAAAGCAAGAGTCCCTTCCAGCAGCAGTGGAGTGAGGTCAGAGCGAGAGAAAATATCTGTGTGAATGCACTTGAACATTAAACCTCTTGAAGAATTTAACTGTGTCACAATCTGGAATAGCACTGATTCTTTTTCAACTACAGATTTTTTAGGTTTTTTTTTTTTTTTAAGGAAATCTGCACCCACCTGTCTTCTGTCAAGCTCATTACAATCTTTCCTTCAGTGGAAAACACGATGAAAGACATTCGCAACTGTGGACTGGAGAAAGACAATGAGAAGGAAATACCATCTGTTGGTATTAAAAATCAGCTCTGGTTGCATGTTTTCCCACAAGTGCTTGGTTCTTACCTGATGAATTTTTGGGCTAGATGTTCGACAAAGTGGTAGATTTCAGTCCAGTGGTTCTCCACACTCCCAGATCTGAAGGAGGAGAGAGCAAAATGACCAGTGATGTTGTATAATGTGCTATTTATCTAAACCCATGACAAACATTTACACTCAAATTCACACATAAAGTGTGCAATGGACATAATCCTGCATTTGTTAGAACTGTTGGACACAGAAAAGCCACAGACAGATGATCAGGACCTGCTAACTCCATACAGGAAGACCGATATTTGTCTGCTGGTATCATATCAGTAATTACACTAGCAGAGCATGAAGTACTGTTTCACCTCCTGACCTGTGAGGAATTCTAAACTATTAGCCATGGCTGAGTGCTGGACACTGTTTTTCTGGATTTATATCTAGTTGTAGATCAATGTTGGGAAAACTTCAGAATAAAATGCCTAAGCATGTTTTAAATGCAGCATGTTTTATATTGAGGTCCATCAGAACTTCACATTTTCCGGTCTGTACAAATAGTGAAAAAGTGAAGGTGACTTGTTGTTGTGACCCAGTACACTTTGTGACCCAGAACTTTGAAATTTATTCTCTGCAACTTTAACCCATCACCAAAGTGATCAGTTGCCTGCTTTGTGTTAACCTGGGCCATGTTCAGTGCTCCTCAGTGAGGACATGGCACCTAGTGAAGTCAATCTACTGTAGATATCCCTCTGACTCAAGGCTGGTTCCTTAACAACTAGACCACCACTCCCCCATGTAGTAGGACTTGTGTCTGTTTACCACATGTGTGTTGAGTAACCTACAGCTTTATTTCTCTTACTCTTGTCCTAAACCAAGAGTAATGTAAGCATTTTTTCATTTTGAGATTTTCTGTCATGGGTGTAGAACTCCAGGGTTCAACTCCCAGTTAGAACAATTGTTGGCTTCTTGTGTGCTTACACCTCACAGAAAGGTTTGTGGCTGGTATGGGGGCGGTGTGATTTTGGGTGCTGATCTTGGAGATTTCTGCTATGACAAGAGGATGAACGGGATGAATATTTTGAATATGCTACTGAACTATACATATAATACATATGCCATACATACAAATGTACTCAAAATGTAGGCGCGAGCTTAAGTAAGTTCCATCATAATATCTGAACAAGAACCCAGGATTAATCACAATAGAACCACTACATGTCCCATGGTTCTTTTAAAAATATGTATCAGTAAAGACAATACAGTTGCAGTAGATAGCAGTGATGATGTTACTCCTGCCTTGGTGTCTGGCTTAAGGAACTAGACAGGGCTCCAGAGGGGTTTCAGGTTTGAATCCACCAGCTGCCAAGTTACCACTGAGGTGATAGGTTACATATATAGGTCCCATTTCGTTGGGTGTTTATCACAATGTCACAATGACAAGGAGTTTGCTTTCCCTCCAATTAGGTCAGGGCTGAGGTCCAACATCTTGCCTTCTTCAACCGTGTGCTAATTTAAACAAACCTCTGCTGTTACCATTCACATCTTTGCGTAATGTTTTTATTGGACTTTACAGCAATGAGCTAACTCTTCCACATGTATAAACTGCCGTTATGATGTAATAAAGTACAGATGGAAAGGGATTTGGAATTGCACTCTCACAAACATATCGCACATCATCTCATTGAGTGACGTTAACTACGATTTGGATATTAACAGAATTCCTTGACTTTATTGACGTTATTCCTTGACCTTGTGTGCATGTTTTCTATGTTTCTCAGTTTTTTTCTCAAAGACCTTCATTTCCTTCTGACTAAGACACAGATTTAACTAGAAACTAAAAAACTATTAAAAACTACTAAAATTCTGGAATGCCCAGAGCTTGAATGTGGGATGAGAATAAAGGTATCAGGCCGGTCATCTGAGAGGTCACTCTCAACAACTAACGTATATCAGTGGGGAAACCAGGACTGGCATCGCTGTCAGGTCACAGATGCAGATTAAATCTGTTTCAATAAGCCGGGCCTTGTTTTAGCAATTACTCTGTTATACACAATTGCCCTGTTTTCCCTCAAGGGTAGTACAGTGTGCCTGGAGCTGGCGTTGACATGTGCTTGTAGAAAAACTGGAAAATCCATCATCGTCACTAAAGGGAGAAGAAAAACTACCAGGGTAAGAAGGGAGGGGGTAAAGAGAAGTGCAATGGACAAATACGCACACTTCATAGTTTAGATAAGAAAGTGGAAAAGAAATTTACTTTTACCCTAGTTGGAAGACTGGTGGTCTTTGGACAAAATTGATAAAATCAAGATGTTTTAGCTAAGTTTGCAAGGGTTGTTTTGGTTTGGTTTTGAAAAAATAATAGAGTTAATTGTATTGGCCAATTGCTGGGCTGCAGTCCCTTTTATTGCCAGACAGGAAAAGTGAGGTAAACACCACTCGTGTCCTCTGCTGAACTGTTGCCCTGTTTTTACTGAACTAACTGAGATGGGACGAGATTCTTCTTTTTTGCGTTTGTTGTGTTGTTGGGGGGGACGCTGCATAAGAATGCAGCTTATTTTTTACTTCAGTGATTATCATAGAGACAAAAATTTAAAAAAGCCAAGGTTCTTCTGTATCTTCGGGCCAGTGATCTTCAATGTAAACCACCCACATGGTTTAACAGAGCAGAGCAAACGTAGCAGTCAGCAACAGTGTTTATATTGTGAGCAGTCTGCAGCAGACTGATGAATGGGGAACACTTAACACTCCACTAATCACTTCCATCTGTGGACATATATCATGCTCTGATGTAAATCTGGGTTTATCTGCGTTAGAATTAATGAAGACGTCATGCAGGTAATCGCACTAAGTAAACAATAAGTGACAGAAGAAAAAAAAGATAAGCAAATTTAAGTATGTATGCATCATTTTTCTGACAAACTCACTGGTCCAAAACAAAGTAGAGATCAAATCCTCCAAAACATGATCCAGTTGGTCGTCTGTCCTGGTTTGGTCCAGCAGTTACAACTGTGAGAACAACCAGTGAGGCACCCAACATCACTGGGAAGTAGGAGATTCTCCTCCAGCCTGAAGGCATTGTTCTATATGTAGAAACACTCATACAGTCATCAGCTGGTGAAAAAGAAATCCCCTTCAATTGAAAGGCATGAAAAATTTTAATCCCTTTTCTGCGGAGTCTTCTTCTAAATCCTCAAGGTCAACATCAGGAAGAGTGGAAGAGAAAAAAAAAAAAATAATCCACTGAAAGCAAAAAAAAAAAAGTGCAGCTCAGAGGTTGACGTGGAAGGGAGAGAGAAAGCATAAATGTGGTGGTGTTTGTTCTGTCTCATCACTGGCTCCAGAAACAGCATTCACAAAGATGAGCAGAACTCTGCAAACTTCCCTCTTGCTGCTCTTTGTTATTGATAACTCACAGACTCCGGTTTTTAACTCTGGATGATTTCAATGGTTTCTTGACCATTTAGCGCTTTCTCTCTCTCTCTCTCTCTGTCTCCCTCTCTCTGTCTCCCTCTCTCTCTCTCCATCTGCCTCTCTCTTTCTCGCTTCCTCACATAATTCCCTGCGGAGGAAGAAGTGATGATGTTAATTATACGGTGGAAACGGTGACTTATTCTGCCATCTAGTGGTCAATCATGAGTATAAAATAAAGCAAACTCAATGACCTAACGCTGATAATCTGAGTTTCAGTTAATATTTGGACAATTGCCCTGGCAACGCATTACACTTGTTATTTCATTATACAATTGGCTGAGTAATTATTTTGGAGCTGCATAATTTGTCATCTGCCATGTCATCTGGATATTCATTTACAAAAAAAAAAACAATTTGCGTTTAATTATTATTATTTTATTTGTTACTATTATTCTTGTTATGTTGTTATTTATGCTATTTTATTATTATTTTAATTTGTACCTGATATTATTATGACTACTATACTTTGTGGAATATGTATATATATATATATATATGTATATGTATATATATATATGTATATATATATATATATATTATCCCCCAATTCTAGATCATTGATACTCTTAAAAAATGTTTCCTGTATTTACATTCCACTATGGGTTTCTCTATGCACCTGCTACTATTGCCTGGCTTGCCTGTCATCAAGCAGTGGTCCTGCAAGTTTGGCATTTCTGGCATGTACCACTGCTGTATAAAACTGTTTAGGGGAACAAATTCAATCTCTCACCTGTGATTGGTTCCTTTCTAAACTCTGTCCAAGAGAGAACTTTGAAATCAAATAAACAGGAGCGGGTGGTGAGCAAAGTCAGTTTACATAACTTCCTATGAATTGCAAAAATAGAAAAACCAACTAAACACAGAGAAACAACGTTCAAGTAGATCAGTTATCTAGACATTTTAACCTAATTGATATTTTAGCATCTTGGGTTGGCATGTCTTTATGTTAGAATGTGGCTTCAAATTGGAGGGCTATCTTACCTGTCTTTACAAATCTGCCTAACACACAAAAGGTTCTGGGTTTGATCCCTAGAACCACCTATCTGACTGCGACTCTTGTGGCAGCCTTTGTGGGTTATAAAGACCTTCAATGAAGGAAAGGAAGGAAAGCTAACTCCTTATTACTGTGAAATTGTGATTCACACCACTGCACTTTAACCCATCACCAAAGTGAACAGTGGGCAGGTTGCAGTCATTTTTCCCATTTTTTTTATTGGACTAATAAGGTTACTTTTTCTGTTTGTGTGTTTGCACTGGAACAAACCTCCATAGACACTGATGTTTGTTTACGACATTGTGACCCATATTTTGAGTAGGCAGTTGGTAGATGAAAACCTAAAGAAGTGGAAGAAGGTTCATAAGGGACTTCAATTGTAATATGAGTGTTTACTCTGGCACAAAAAAACTGAATAAACTGCTCATTGTCCCTTTTAATGTTTATTCGAAGCATGTTTTACCGTTTTTGAGTAATTGCAACAGGAAAAACGTGGACGACACACTTGGTCCTGGAACACACATGAGGTATTGGCTGTATCACTACAGTACTTGTCCGAAGAATGGACACTCCACTGATGGGTCATTTTTCCTGAGTACTCTGTATTTACATTCTTTTTGGTCAAACACTTTGTCACATTCTGAAGGGAAGTTGATGGGTGTGGAATAGCTGCAATTGAAAAAACAGGCAACAATGGTCACATCGGTATAACATAGTTTAACCATTCAGACACATCTACATGTTGTCTCACTTACGCAGTACAACATCTACTGCAAGTACAATCCATACACGCACTATTCCTCCAGGAAGATCCTATTGCGTGCCACGTGTCATCTGTGTCATCCTTACAGTGTGTTGGAGCTACACTTGCAGCTCCAATAGCTTCTTTTGGTTGACAGAGGGTTTTTGTCTTATTAAATATGTGTTTAGAAATTTACTTTAAAAACTGGACTGCAGACTTTTATTTACCTGCTTTTTGTGCCTTGTAAGAGCAAACAGCATTTGCCGGTGACAGTAAACTGCACAACAGCAGCACGGCCAAAGACATATAGTTCTGTAGACATGTGAAAAAGTTTTCATTTCTATTTGACTTAGGAAATTAAAGCAAATTGCTTTTTCAACCAGATAGCAATGACAGAAAAAATAATCAGAAAATCACTTACCATAATGAGTGCAATCTAGATTGGACAGATGCTGATCTTCAAAAGACTGACTTTTTGAGGTATTTATAGGGCTCTCTACTTTAAGCCCTGTGTGAGTGAAGACCTTTGGAATCAAATAAGACAAGAGGGAACAACTCCAAAGACACCAACAATCATTGAATGAATCATCATCATCGATCATCTGAATGATCATTGTCATTGTCTCTGATCATTGATCATTGTCTCTGTCATTGGTGTGCAACTCACAACACACCATAGTGTGTTGTGAGTTGCACACCAATGACAGAGACATTGACTCTGGGCCATAGTGAAGGCCACAGTTATTTACTGTAAAGAA
>JAFBJS010000522.1:0-63768 GCA_016785265.1 Paraplagusia blochii | reverse complement strand
CCCCACAGGAAGTCAACCGCCCTAACTGGGATTCAAACTTGCCCAGGAGGTGAACCCTGGATTTTAACCCCAATGACAGAGACATTGACTCTGGGCCATAGTGAAGGCCACAGTTATTTACTGTAAATAATATTTTTTCTAATAATATTGCAGATTACATACAGCAATGCGTTTGTCATATAAAAGCCTACCACACAATACATAAATATATAGCACAAAACGTGAATGGGCTGCAGTTCAAACAGCCACTGTTGACATTGTACTGCGGTCAAGTCCACAGTCAAGAAAAGAAATGTAATCAAAGCAAAAATTCCGACGTCCGTCAGAAGCCTGATTGTGGTAAATGTAAAGAACTGCAACAAACAAGTCACTTGTCTTACTAGCGACACTTACAGAACAAAAAAGATTCATTTGGTGAATAAATAATAATAATAATAATAATGCATCAGTTTTATATAGCGCTTTTCATGTTACTCAAAGACGCTTCACATAATAAGTTACACACACACACACCCATACATACATACAAAGACATTGGGAGTTGGCGGGGAGGTCAATTATGATATGCAGTGTTAAACAAATGAGTCTTTAGACGGCTTTTGAAGGAGGATTGCCAGGGGTGGGGAATTCCAGAGGGTGGGGGCGGCAATGGCGAAGGCTCTGTCTCCAATTTTTTTGTATTTGGTTTTAATGGTGGGTTTGAGGAGGTTGAACGTCGTTGTCGTGTGGGGGCATGGCAGTGGAGGAGTTCTGACAGGTAAGGGGGTGCAAGGTTGTTTCGGTTAAAGGTTAAAAGCAGGATCTTGAAGTGTATTCTTTGTTTGATGGGGTGATTAAAGATACCACAACACGATTACCCCTTAATATCTAATTTAAAAATGTTTGGTTAGGGATGTTTGCGTTTCAAATGGAACAGTCAAAAAGACCGCCAGTGAGTGACCTAGTAGTATTTAAATCCTCTTTCCTTAACCTTCCCTCAACTACTCTTTCTCAGATCTTCCTCATATGGCTCAACAAGCTTATCCCTTGGTCCTTTCGTACAAATTAGCACCATCGCCCCTTCCTCCTCACTCCTAAAAATTTCCAACAGTACCCTGTAGGTAAACAGGGCTGTTGGTGGTAGTTCTTGACCCAGGTCCAGACGGATCCGGTAAGGAAATTGTTTTGTTGTCTCGCATAATAATTTTGGACACAGTTTTTATGCTGGATGCCCGTCTTGACGCAACCCTTAGGGCTTGAGACCCGCATTTTAAAACATTAGCTTGTGCTTCCTAGTGGTTTATAAGCATATCTTTATACATATATATATATATATATATATATACATATATATATATATATATACTGTATATTTATACTGCAACCATCACCTATTTCACTTATTGTATATTTATTCACTATAAATTAATAGGGGGCATGACATATTGTAGAATGTGGCTTCAAGTTATCTTGCCTGCCTTTACACACAAAACGTTCCTGGTTGGAGCCCCAGAGGAACCACATACACAGTGGCGCCTCCTGTGGCAGTCTTCATGGGTTGCAAAAACTTACTCCCATTGAAAATTTTCCCATTGTAGGACCAGGAGACTTCAAAACTTTTTTTTTAATTTTCACACTGAAATAAAGAACTAAAACACTGCTCATTGTCCTACAAGAAATAAGTGGGTTTTTTGATAGAATGTAAGTGTGTTTTATTTTTTGCTTTGTGTTACAACCAAAATACTAAGTCTTTCCACAACTCTGACATTGAACACAACAACAACAGCAAAAAAGCATGACCCTGGAGCACACTTGAAGTATTGGTTGTATCACTTTCCGACTGCTCCAAATATTGGACACTCCACTGATGGGTCATCTTTCCTGAATACTCTGTATTTACATTCTTTTTGGTCAAACTGTTTCTCACATTCTGAAGGGAACTCGGTGGGAGTGGAATAGCTGCAATTACAAGAAACGGGCAACAGTTGTCCCATCAGTACACAAAAGTTTAGCCATTCCGGCACATGTACATGTTTTCTCACTTACGCAGAACAACATTCACTGCAACTACAATCCATACACGCACTGTTCCTCCAGGAAGATCCTACTTCATGCCACGTTTCATCTGTGTCATCCTTACAGTGTGTTATGGTTACATCTGCAAAACAACCATTTGTTATTATATATGTTGTTATTATTTTTATATTTTATATATGTTAAAGGGAGCGAGAGAACGAGGGTCCTCCATTTACCTTGTTTCAGTGGTTTTTGATAGCAAAAAGCATTTGCCAGAGGCAGTAGACTGCACAGCAGGAGCACACCCAAAGACGAAACGTTCTTAAGAAATTAGAAAAAAGGATTTTCTCAGAGTTTCTTTTCTTTTAGAGTTTTCAATTTCCATTTGAAAAAATAACAAATTAAAAAGAAATTCAACCAGACAATACAAGGTACTCAAAAAATCAGACAACTTACCATAATGGCTGTGGAATCAAGATTTGACAGACGCTCAACTGCAAAATACTGTTTGCTGATATACAGGACTCTCTCCTTTAAACCCAAAATGAGTGAAGACCTTTGGAATCAAACAGGACAGAAAGGAAGGCAGGGGGCAATTAGTTTGTCTCTCTTTCCCTGCATGAAGAAATGGAGAAAGTTGGCTGTTTACTGTAAGGTCGTCATCTCAAGTACATACGGTTATAGAAATCCAAAACTAATTTTTAATGAAAAATAGAAAACCAATTTGCTCTTTAAACTCAGGGCCTGTTTTTTTCGTTGGTTACTGGTACATTACAAGATGCATTGCTGGTTTTGCTGAAATGCAGCGTTTTGCTGACATAATCTTTCACAATATAAAAGAGGTATCTGAAGGTATGATGCGAACAAAGACAGTAACACTGTGGAAGCGACAATGTTAACTATAGTGAAAACAATGACTTCTTCTTTCATCTAGTGGTCAGGTAGGAGTGTAAAAATAAAGAAACTCGATAACCTAATGTTGTGAAACTCAACTACAGTTTATGACACCCTGCAGTAAAGAACAGGTTGTTTATATTGGGGGGATTGGCCTGAAATGTTTAATAAGAAACACAGTGATAATATAATGTATATTATATTATATAATGTAACATAATTTAGTGTAAAAGAATAGGGGCCATGACATGTTCTTAACATCAGTAGTAGCTGTGAAAAAATGTTCAAGTACTTCAATCAGTCAGAGATTTTAACCTTGTTGACACTTTACCGTCTTAGGATGGCATTTCTTTGTTAGAGGGTGGCTCTGTATTGAAGCTGTTATCTTTTTACACATGTGCCTAACACACAAAAGGTTCTTGGTTTGAGTACCAAAGGAATACCTACATACCTGATGGTATCACCTGTGGCAGCCTTTGTGTGTCGCAAAGATATACATTTGTAGATTTCCCCAATATCAAATAAAGCACTTCAACTTTTTTAAAGTGTTTAAACTGCAACAAAAAATTTAAACACTGATCATTGTCTTCTGTAATGTTTATTTGAAACATGGTTTTAACCTTTTTTTCTTTTATTGCAAATAGATTTTGGTTTTTGCCTTGTGATCCAACCAAAAAACAGGTTCTAGCCCCAACCCTGACAATAAACACAACAACAACAGCAAAGGCAGGAACCAAACCCTTGGCCACAGAGCACACTTGAAGTATTGGTTGCATCACTTTCTAGTTGCTGCAAAAATTGGACACTCCACTGATGGGTCATCCTTCCTTTGAACTCTGTATTCACATGCTTTTTGGTCAAACACTCTGTCACATTCTGAAGGGAACACGACAGGTAGGGCATAGCTGCAATTACAAGAAACAGGCAACAATGGACACATCAGTACGCAATAGGTCAACCATGCAAACACATCTACCTGTTGTCTCACTTACGCAGAACAGCATCTAGTGCAACTACAATCCATACACGCACTGTTCCTCCAGGTAGAACCTACTGCATGCCACGTGTCATCTGTGTCATCCTTACAGTGTGTCACGGTTACATCTGGAAAATATTCACTTCCTGGGGCAACAGTGAGAATGTATAATGTCTATATACACACACACACATACACAAATAACTAAGACACTATAGAGAAGGACAGAGGGAGAGAGTCCAGACTTTTCCATTTACCTCCTGGTGGTATCTTGAAATAGCAGTCAGCATTTGCCAGTGGCAGTAGACTGCACAGCAACAGCAGCACACCCATAGACTTGTAGTTCTTGAAAAAATGAGAAAAACAAAGATATCCTATGTGGCCCAGACATATTGAAAATTGTTTTCCATTTTCATTGACAAATACAAATAAAGGAAATGGCTTTTTTTTAACCAGAATTGTGGTCTTTCAACCAGACTTCAAAAAAAGAAAACAAACAAACAAACAAAATATCACTCAACGTACCATAATAACAGTTGAATTAAGATCTGGAGAGATGAACAACTGCAAAATACAGTTTGGTGTATTTTTTAGGACTCCTTCCCTTGGGCCCCAAACGAATGAAGACCTTTGGAAACAAATAAAAGAGTTAGGGATGGTGGGCAATTGCGGTAATTCTTTGTTTATTAATCTCATGCGTATGTGGTAACATGCATAATAGAACAATAATAATAAACATTTTTTTGTATATTTTGTAATAATTAAAAGGTATGAGCTGTAAATAGACATTTCCCCAACTTTAAAACGTTTATTTATCATTGTAACAGATATGCAATAAGTTAACCAAATCCATATTAAAACTCCGGTCCGGGTTTTGCGTCAGTTACTGGCGCGCCACAAGATGGGTTGCCAGATTAGTCGAAAGACATCTTCCCTCAGCAATATCCTTCTTTAACGTAAGTGAAAGGTGGATACTGAGTACAAACATGGCAACAATGTACACAACGAACGTAATGGAGGCTTGCGCATAGTAGTCGTTGGCGTTGTCGCAGCTGGTATATTTAATTTTTAGTGTTTACGGATAATTTATCTATTCCCACAGAATATGTGCTTTTAAAACTTCACGACTCCGATGGAACTGTAAAAAGAAGAGGTGAGCGACCAAACACTGCGACAGCGATGTCTGTTTAGCATTTAGCTTGTATTGCTAATATTAGCGAGGCGGTTCTGCTCAAAACATGGTGTAAAAACAGGCTGTACAATCAAATCTGCCATTGTACCGTTGAGACGGGTCATTTCGAATATGTTGTGGAAGGCTGTTTACTTATACAAAATCTACAACGGGAACGGTTTTAGCAGTGCCCTGGATAAAGCCTCTGTGTCGATTGTTATAGACGTGTTCCAAAACAATGGAAAGCCCAGTATTGATAACTTATTGCGAAAACACAACGTTTCTTTATGCTGCTTTCATTTGGTGCGCTGTTTTTTACTAAATTATATGTGTGGTGTCATGTTGACGTAGGTCGAATTTTGCCGTTGTCATCATAAAACACTGACAGCACGACACTTGTTTTCAATCATTCAATCTAACTTTATTTATATAACCCACATTTACTTATCAGATTTGTCACATAGGGCTTTACATGGTTGGTAACATGTTTCAGGTCCATATTTGAGTGTGTGCGGGAAGATAGCTTTTTATGATGTTTGCTTTTGTTTTGTTAATGTCTAGTTCATTGTCTTCTTCTTTTCCTTTCGGATTGCACCTTTTTTCAGGGGTTGTCACAGCAAGTCAACAATTTCCTTATAATCCTGTTCTCTATATCTTCTACTCTAACTCCAACTACCTCCATGTCCTCCCTCACCGCATCCATCAATCTCCTCTTTGTCTCCTTCTTGGTCCATCTCTAGAATCATTCTTCTAACAATGTATCCCTCCTCTGAAAATGTCCAAACCACCTCAATCTAGCTTCCCAAGCTTTTTCTCCAAACCTTCCTGTCTGTGTTGTCCCTCTAATGATCTCATTCCTGATCCTGTCCATCCTTGTCTCCTAAAAAGAATTTCAGCATCTTTAACTCCTCCACCTCCAGCTCTGCCTCCTGTCTTGTGTCTCTAATCCATCCATCATGGCTGGTCTCACAACTGTCCTGTAAACCTTTCCCTTCACCTTTGCTGACTCTCTTCTATCACAGATCACTCCTGACACCTTTCTCCAGATGTTCCATCCTGCCTGTACTCCTCTCTTCCACAGTCTCCAATGCTCTGAACAGCTGACCCCTAAGTATCTAAACTCATCCACCTTCTCCACCTCTGCTCCTTGTAACCTCACCATTCCACTGTTCTCCCTTTCATTCACACACATGTACTCTGTCTTGCTAAGGTCTAGCTCATTGTATCTTTATGATTTTTATTTTTATTAAAGGTCTATTCTGTATCGATTTTGAGGCTCAACCCCAGGGCCCTTTGGTGCCCAGAGAAAATAATGCATCGCAGCGGGGATAAGGATTTTCAGATATCTGCCAGGAAGATGGGCACTTCCTTGCTCTTCCAGCTGTCAGCTCATGAACGAGAGTTGGATTTAGTTTTTCTGGACCACAGCTATGCCAAGCCATGGAATGCCCATCCGGATGCCAGCAGTGCTAGACCTACAAGGACATTGTTTGTTACGCCTCGTCGGCAGGCTGAACCTACAGCGTGAGTTGAAATGTTTTATTGTAGTTTGATATTTTACATCAGGTAGGGTTGAGACCTGAATTTAGTTGTCATTCAAATTCATTTAATCTGAGAAACTTTGCCTTTTGTGTTAAATACAAATTTTTGATTGGTGATGCTTAGTTAGTTCTTGAATGTGCCTGTGTCTATTTCAGATTCAGATTCAGAAAAACTTTATTTTGTCCCCGAGGGGCAATTAGAGAAACAACTAAGCAGCATAATTAGTGCAATATGAAAGAGACATACTTTGAAGATAAAATAAACAAGTAGACATTGTTCGAGATTGTAGATGAGGTTATATACACAGTATGTACTTTGGAAAAGTACATTTGTACTAGAGTAAAGTGACTAAGTGGGATCAATTAGATAATACTGTTGGCTTTTCATGACAGCCATTTTATGTCTGCCTTGTATTTCTTCTTTTCCTTCTTGTGCAGGGACTCAGAGTCCGTATTAGATGTTGAAACAGTCACACCAATGCCTGTCCCTCTGTACGATAACCATAAAGCACTAAGTGTGATGAAGGAGTGTGAGCGACATGTGTTGTTTGCCCGCACTATTGCTGAGAGCCCTCCTCCACCTGAAGACTGGGAAG
This sequence comes from Paraplagusia blochii, assembly GCA_016785265.1. Classification (NCBI taxonomy): domain Eukaryota; kingdom Metazoa; phylum Chordata; class Actinopteri; order Pleuronectiformes; family Cynoglossidae; genus Paraplagusia; species Paraplagusia blochii. The sequence goes on along the minus strand of JAFBJS010000522.1, from coordinate 56,595 downwards.
AGCAGCTAAACAAGTAAGCCAGTGTATAGATCCGTCTTATGTGATGCTTGTCAATGGAAAAAGTACTGGTTGTTAAGGAAATCATAACCTCTTTCAGGACTGGCTGGTCAGTTGCTCAGAATAAATTGTTCAATAAAGTTGTTAAGGCGCTGCAGGCTGAACGACTGGCGCGTCTGGCCAATGAAAATGTAAGTTGTTTCATTATAATATTTTATTGCCTTGTGAAAACAATCAATGTACCATTGTTATTAATAACACTAATTGTTATAAATCCGTAAAACAAGACCTGGTTTCTATAAAAACATGTATGAATGCTTCTTCATTGGTTAACTTGAATTGTAATTGTAAAATTCTGTTAATATTGATTTTGTCCTCCTCCTGCCTTTCTGTTAGACTTCTAACGAGCCAATTTTACGGAGGATAGCAGTAGATAAATGTGCACGAAAGGTCCGACAAGCTTTAGCAAGTGTGAGCTGGGACATCAAATTAACACAGTGGTTACACACCACGCTCATTGACTCCTTAAGTCTTGCCATGCTTGCGGCGTACCTGGATGTGCTGCAAACTCTCAAAAGCAAGGTATTATTTTCGGTTTATTCTGTATACTGCTGTGTTGTGTGTATGATCCTCTGATCCTTACATCACCTTTCTATGTCTTTGCAGCTGCCTTCGCTAATTGACCGAATGCTAATGCCTTCAGCAAAGAGTGGCACAGCAAGCACAGAGGCTCTGTCTCTGCTCCTAAAACGGCCTTGGGACCCGGCTGTTGGAGTCTTATCTCAAAACAAACCAGTAAGGTTAAACTCTCTCCCAAATCAAAGTGTTCATGTAAAAGCTTGCACTTTTTGGTCTTACACTCAAAAGAAAAAATGTAATAAAAAAATCAGTATACCATAGATTCTGTGTAATGCAACACTGAACCAGAAGGAGACTGTGGATCAGGGATTTGAGCACTATAGGATTTACCCTAAAATGTGAAGAACAATTCTATAAAATATTCACATCAAGGTGGGGGGGCGCAAAATATCGTTACATGCCGCAAATGGCCTACGAGCTTAGAGTTTGAGACCCCTGGTCTAGAATATCACAAGACTTCTGATTGTGTTTTAACTTTGTCAGAGTAAACTACCTGGATCCCCGCTCATCCTTATTGCACCATCCGGTCCCTCTTATTCTGCTCTTTCCCCTTCACGACGAATGAGATTCTGGCAATCGCAGCTCTCATGTTTAGGAAAGGTAACGCCCACATTTCCAAAGCTATGATGAAATATATACTGTGCCTATCTTGACAGTCAGAATATTGCCTAACAAATGCTGTGTTTCTTAGGTTGTACCTGTTCACACTCATGTCAATAGTGGGGCTAACATTGGCGTTACTCAGTGTCTGGAACACATGCTGGGCACTGTCCGGGCAAAAGTCATGGAGGTCAGTTGGTATATCTGTGTGTGTGTGTGTGTGTGTGTGTGATGTTATGCATCACTACTAGTCCAATTACAATAAAAACAGACCACATTTAAAAAAAGAAAAACTCAATGTCTTCAACATGTGAAGACAAAGAATAAATGTGAGACTGTATGTATAATGTGAGTGTAGTGGGTTTTTTTTTTTTTTACATTAATTATTTTTCTTATATAACATCAGGTTCACAGTCACTTCCCACACAAACCCATCATCCTGGTCGGCTGGAATGCTGGAGCCCTGATTGCTTGTCATGTAAGATGTGACACACGATTGAAATATCGTTATGGCACCTTTCTAATTGTTACCTTCATTGAAAATGCCTCACGTTGACATGGGCTTGTTTATCTTTCAGATATCTCTGATGGAGTATTTGTCTGCTGTGGTGTGTCTTGGCTTCCCTCTGTTAACAGTAAATGGACCACGAGGGGTAAGTTTATGTTGGTAAAGTGATGTTTTTATGTTAACTGTCCGGCTTTTAAATGTTTTGGTTTTTTTTTTTTTAAATACATTTTCACTTGAGAAAAACTTTAAAGAAAAAGACAATCACAAAGTTAATTTACTCCCTTGACTTGCAGGATGTGGACGACCCGCTCCTGGACATGAAAACCCCAGTGTTGTTTGTAGTCGGCCAGAATGCTCTGCAGTGCAGTATTGAAGGCATGGAGGAATTCAGGGAGAAGCTGAGGGCTGACAACAGCATGGTGGTGGTTGGAGGAGCAGATGATAACCTCCGGTCAGTACTGTCATACACTCTGCGCCAAAGGTGTGAGCATTTATTTCACCGGATCTTAATTATAACAAGAAAATAAAACCCACATCTCCACAGAATAAACTCCGCAAAGATGAAAGCAGAGGGACTGACCCAGACAATCGTGGACCGGTGCATTCAAGTAAGACCATCTGTCTGTAAATGTCATCCTTAGTTTTTTCCCAAGACATATTTTGTTGGATATAAGGATTAACACAGTCTGTGGCTAATACTGGAAATGAAATGGAGGAGCCTGGTTTAAACTATGGTGCACATCTGGTGCCTCTTCTTAAGGCTGAGTAGATAATGCAGGAAACATTTTGCAGAGATATTGACTCGACTTCGACACAATGGTACAGTTACTGTTACGGTCACAGTTAGTTTGTTGGATTGGGGTCTGGTTCCCTTTTTTAACTGAAGCCGTTTTCATCAAAGTGGTTTGATCTTTGCGACACTGACTCTTAATAACAAAAAACGTATTGTTTGTGTTCTCCATCTTGTGAACAATTATATATAGCAGTGTTCCCCACCTTTATTGCGCCACGGAACGATTCAGTGCTTTGTACTATTTTCACGGTTGTGGCAGATAAATACCCCTTAATAAAATTTCTCTGAAAAGTTTCTCAAGTGCACACAGCCTATAATTTTTTGCTACCAGACTGATATAAAAAGTCTTGATTAATGTCTCTGTGTCATTTTGAGTTAACTGTTGTTGTCTTCACAAAGAAAATATTTCCTAATCAAATATAGTTGCATTATTGATGATGGAATTCTAGCCATTCTATTGCTAAGTTCTTTTATTGTTATGGGTATGGATCACGTGTTAATAATAGCCAGATGGGTCCAAAAGGAAACATTATTTCTCTGCGGCCCAGCACCAATTCACCCACGGAACGGTCCCCGGCCCACTGGTTGGGGACCACTGATTTAGACAATAGAAGGATATACAATCCCATTTGGGCAATTGGAACACAATTTCATAATATTCAAACATGAAGGAAGGAAATGTTTATGCAGGGGGGGCAGTTTGACATTTATTGTGTGTGTTGCACAAACTGATTAGAGTCTTTTCCTTTTTTCATTACACATGTTCTCTATCCTTCAAACTGACCATTGCACATATTTTAAATAATAATTGGCTACAGTCACTTTTTTTCATCCAATTTTAAACATTTGTTATGTCCCAAAGCAGCTGTTGACAATTATCCTTTCAAAGTAATGGATAATTCATAGCAGATGATGGTTATTAACATGAAAACAATAGAGGGTCCAACAAAGAGGGGGGGGCTTGCAATGCTAATCTGCCAAAAAATGTAATGCAGATGTGACATATGGGATTGTCTTGTGCATAAATCAGCAGATGTAGCTCAGAAAACATCCAGCTGGCATGCTCAACTTGATCTTCTTGTTGTCTTTCTCTTTTTATCCATTTACGTCTTTGCTGACAGGACGAGATATCTGACTTCCTGTCAGGGGTCCTTACGAGGGTAGAAAGCCACGGTGTGGGTTCAGGAGAGATGCGAGATCTGGACACAGAGAAAAAGAAGAGGCCCAGACGGGAGCTTCCCTTTGACTTGGAAAGAGGACGACCGTCCTCCCCTGCACTTAGAGTTCCTATATCCCCGTCAGGTTCAGAGGTCAGTTGCAAACACAAACTTTTTTTTATATAAGTTTATCCTTTGTTGTGACAATGCAGTTGGATTTCTTTTATAATGACCACATTTAAAGTTAATGTCAAATGTTCGAACTGGTAGGATCTCTTTTTATCAAATGCATGTGAAACATAAACAGTTGCTGTTTGAGCACCTTTTAGGTTTAATTACATTTAATGAAAATTCTGCATTTTGGAAACTTCTTCATCCCATAATAATAATCTAAAGTGAGAAAAGAATTGTGTCCTGGTGCTCTTATAATAAAAATCTATTTGTGTGCTGTTCCCCTTTGCTGTTTTGTAGGAACTGTCCAGCGTCTGTAGCAGTCCCACATTGAGTCCCAAACCCAAAACGTCCGGTCTGTCCCCTGCCCAGAAGTCCAGTTTGATCACAGCCACACAGCTCCTGAAGACCCACATGCAGCGATCTGGCACAGTCCTCACCCACAAACAAGCTCAAGGTTAGTCCACATATATGGTCAAGTTAAACACTTCATTGGCGTCACTTAGGCGGAATGTTTTTTTGTGATGACTGGTGGTTTATGTAATCCTGTCCATCGGTCATTCAGCCGGACCTCTGTTGAACTTTACCAAACATTCTGGGAAACATTCTAAGTACTTGGAGAACTTGAACATTGTGACATCTGAAAACAAATAATTGTAACGTTGTTTGTCTTTTGATAAAGTGGTCATCATTTTGTGACATCTGTTGACGACAAGCTAGAACTTGGAAACTATCCTCTTATCTTCCCGGTCTCTTCTTTTTCTTTTACTTTTCTATCCAACTTTCTCAATCAATTTCAGCTCAGTTTGCTGCTTTTATGAAACAAAATGTGCCTGTGAGGAAAAATCTTCCTCCTGGCACCTCTCCTTGTATCTTTGGTAAGTTCCTGTACTTTCCTTTTCTCTTTCTTTCTTTCTCTTTACATTCCTCTGGGTTCCAGTGCTGTCACAAACTTTTTCTTATTTTAAATTATGATCTTTAATAAAACGACTTACTGTTTGTACAAGGGTACACAATTCTTGTAGTAAATTGTTCACTGTGTGTTTGTGGCCATTTGTGGTGGTGCAGTGCCACTGACCTCGGATCAGATGGAGGGCTTTGAAAGAGACGAGCTGCGGCCACATGGCAGGAGGAGACAGGCCCCCAGTCCTACACCAAACAAAGTCTCCAAGAGGGCAAAGATCAAAGTCACCATCGTTTCCCAAGGCGAGTCAGCAGGGGGCGGCATCAGCCCTGCTCCTCAAGAAGGTATGCAACTAACTTAATTCTTTCTAAGAGGGAAAATGTACTTGTGTTTTGTACTTTCTTTCTGCATGTGCTTTATTTATTTTAACTAATACAATACCGATAAAAGACGATGAATGAAAATAATATTTGAGTTGAACAAATTCTTACCGTTTTTTACATGGTGCTGGTGGTTTATAGAAACCAATACCCACAGTGACTTATGGAACCTGGAGCCTGGAACATGGCTGTTTTTTTTATTAATATATTTACTTTAAATCACAGCTGCAGCAGTAGAGAAAACTAATCTCTGATACATGATGATTGAAGGTTAAAGTATTTGGATGGTTATCTTTTCTTTATTCAGCCAGTGTCTCTGGGAAGCCTTTGACAGTGACAGTAGGACAGACAGTGGCTGGAGCCAAGGAGCTCTCTGGACTTCTAACAGGCCAGCGGTAAGAATTTTAGCCTTGTGGCGTAGTCCTGCGTAGTCCGTAAACCTACAACCAAGCCCTACACCAACACCTCCGGCCCTATTTGGGGTTAAAAAGGTGTGTTTGGTGCAGAGAGGTTGATGAGTGGTGTTTTGAGAGTTTGGGAGCTAAGTGAAGGCAGAACAGCACTTGCCAGGTTAGTTCCTGAGTGGACTGGTGGTTATGTGTTTACTGCAGGTCTGGTAGTCTCTCAGAGGTGTCTGGTGCACTGTCCCCAGGCTCCAGCTCCTTCAGCAGTGTGCAGCCTTGCATGGTGTCAGGGTCCTCCACAACAGTCCAGGCACAAGCTCCGGCTACTGCCCAAGGTACACCTGTCGTGTCCTGCCCTGCCCTGCCCTGCACGCCCGTTTGCACTCTTAGCTGTGCAGCTGTAACTTTAACACACATCGCAGCCACAGCCACTTTGTAAAATCAGGCTTTAGGAAGACGGAATCAAGCAAAACATCATTGATCAACTCTTGCGCCATTGCTCTCTGTCGCTCTGTCCCAATCCCTACCTTTGGACATATATCCATTTGGTGTGTCTCTGTCTGTATGCATTTCAGTCCATTTGCCTCCATAGAGATTGAATGGAGGCAACCAGTAAAAATGGTGTACTTGTGGGAATTAAGTTTTTCTTTTTTTTTTTCCATTAATCCAAAAATGTTGTTGACTGATTGATTGCCTTTGTGTCTGTCCAGTGCCTTCCGCAAGCAGTCTGCTACAAGGCTTAAGTTTCAGTCTTCACGACATCATCACCAAAGCTCCTAGCCTGCCCTCCACAGCAGCAAACACAAGCTGTACACAGGTAAAGACAAATGCTGGTACTACCTGCAATTAACAAATTGCAGATTCAGTGTTTCCATGTAGATTCTCAGTCATCCAGGTCATTCAATCCAAAATTAGTTACTTCAAGGGGAAATGGACATAGTAGGTTTCTTGAAGACATTTCACCTCTCATCCAAGAGGCTTCACCTCTTTATCCAAGAAGCCTCTTGGATAAAGAGGTTAAAAATCTTCAAGAAACCTACTATGTCCAGTTGCCCTCAAAGTAACTCATTTTGGATAGCAATGTTTCTCTTTAATTAGAATTTACATATAGTTTGCCATTACTTTTGTACCATTATGGTGCCTTGACTTTTTTTAATCAACAAGGCCATGGAACACCAAAAATATATTATTTCCATTACTCTGTCTCAACTTTGTGCAGTCCCTGTATTCATAACAAGCTGAGACTGTGTGACTTGTCTCTATCTTATGAATTGCAAAGCTCTTTATGTACTGTGGAGTCACGTACAGTATTCATCTCAAGCTTGGTGTGCATGATTATAAGGTATTGTACCAAAAAAGCCTCAATGAAGAGGGTTTTCTTTTCCTTTTACAGGTGGCTTGTGGGAAGCCCCAGGGTCAGGTTCTGAGCACAGTGGGTACCTGCAGCAGCAGTGGTAGTACCCTGTTGCGCGCAGTACCTGTGGTCACCGCAGGAGGAGTGGCTAAAACCACAGCTATCCACCAGCTGCTCACCAATGGCGGGCTGGCCAAGCTCGCCAGCAGCCTGCCCAGTTTGGCACACCTAACCAATCAGACAGCTGGTATGTCTCGCACAGCCAAAGCGCGAAGACCACGTTGAATGTTCAGGGTTCATTCATCATTTTGTGTTGGAAAGCAGTAGGTCAGGGTGTCTGTAGGCCAGACAGGATCATCAAGGTGAAGGAACATGGAGGAAGGTGTAGATACTGACTTATTTGTAGATAGTTTTCCTTTTAAAAAGGCTGAATAAGGGCTATGTTTGAGCCTTTAAAAAATAATGGAAATGTAAAATATAAGTGTCTTTTTTTTGTTTGTTTTTTTAAAAGCTTGTAAATGACAAATGTATTTGTTTCAGTTGTCATTTCATTTGTTTTTGTTTTGCCTCTTCATGTTGTAACCATTAAAACACCAGCTTTGTATGTCTACATTTACAAATGCTGAAATCTTACATTGTCATCAGGCAATGACAATATACAGCATCAGTTGTCGTCTCTACAATAAAAAAAAAAATCTTGACCCAAACGCTACTTTATTTTTCAGTTTGTATACGTCTTGACTAAACCTACCTGTTCCTCAACATCTCATGTTCATTGTCCAACATGCTGCTGCTGTTATTATTTGCTGCCCTAATCACAAAACATCACAACATGTTTGACAACATGTCTGATCTGGAAGACATTTATTCTCTGTAGCTATTCCTGCTGAGCTGGTTCTGTTTCCTGTGTGTTGTCAGTAGGCCAGAAAGCCCCCACCTCTATCACTGTGACACTGCGTGGACCACAGACAAGTAGAGTGGGATCACTCAGCCCAGGTGGTGAGACAGTTACACCACCTTCTACCCATGATCCCAAGGTGTGTCACGCGTAGCATCTGATTGGAATACTGAACACTGTGCCACATTCTCTATGCCATATAACATGTATCAAATGTATGGCCACATTTCCTCACACTATACTTTCTACCTGCATATACACATTCTGTTACAAAGTAACTGCAAACCTATGGTCCTCACTTTCCTTTCTGAAGGCTTGAAAAAAGTTAGATGTGGCTTAAATCTTCTTTCAGCGATGGTTTCAAAGCAGGGGTCTCAAACTCAAATAAGTTGAGAGCCACCACCAACACTATCATTTCACCAACGTCAACTTTCAATGTTCAATATAAAAGAAAAAAAATATAAAAAAATCTGTTCCCATAGATTCTGTTTAATACAACATTGAACCTGAAAGAGACTGGGATTTACCATAAATTCTACTTTCACATCAAGATGGGGGCCGCAAAATAACGTTCCACGGGCCGCAAATGTCTTTCCACTGACTGTGGGTTTGAGATCTCCGTCTTAAACTAAATCACTCCAAAACATTGAACTTTACTGCAGGTCTGGTAGTCTCTCAGGTAGTCTTGGAGCAAGTAAAGATTAAAAAACTACTTAAGTCTATAACACGTTATTGAGCACACATCATAAAAATGGCTGTATTTGACGATTCTCTTTATGTAACAGTAAATAGCTCCTAGAACAATATTCTCATACATTGAAATTTTAAAAGAAAACAAGTTCAGTGCTTTCTGTTTTTTTCCCCTACGATGTTCTAGTTTTCAGTTTCTGACCAGTTTCTGAATTATTTTGTGTCTGTTCACAGCTGTGAAAACATTTTGTGCTTGCTGACCCAGTGCTTGATGCATTTTGGTTCTGACACCCAAGAGCCTGATGCCATCTGACAGTCCTGACAATGTGGAAAACTGCCTGACCACCTGCAGGGGGCGCTCCCTAAAGTTACCCAGACAAAGTGATATCAATCTCAGCTGATAGTTAACCATACTGTACACACAGATGTTTGGGACGAGGGTTTATGTTAGGACAGAGTCTGATCCCCTCTGACTCTGACATAATCCTCTAAATATTTCTCTGTGTACAGCAAGTATTTTAAAAAGCTACAATCCAGTTAATAACATTACATTGAAATATCTCCTGGCACACCAAGGACTTAGCCTGAACTAAAATATTAATGCTGCACAAAGACTCTGTTGTTTATGTACATTGTTTATGCTTACCTTAAAAGGACAACATATATCAGCCATTCCTTAAATGACTGAATACCAAGGGCCTAAAGAGTTGGGTACTACCGAGATTGCAGGAAGTACACAATTCTCAGGCTTCTGAGAACCTGAACCTAGTTGAATATTAATAGCAGAAAACTTTTTAATCTGTGTACCTTGACAAAAATCCCCAATCCCAGTTGTAAGCGCCTTAGTTTTATTTTTGACCCTCCAGTTTATATGTTCATTAGCATGTGATCTTCGCTTCGATAATTACATTTAAACCTATAAATAATATTTCTTAAATATCTTTAAATTATGTAACAATGACAATAATAATTGACTAATCTAATTGACACACAATGACTCAAATCTTTACATTTTGGCTACTGTTGAAGTAGATGAAAGCAACATTTCTTTATTATAACCATACACTTAATAGTATGTTGTTGTTTTTTTAATTGAAATGATGTGGGAGACAACTAACGCAGATATTTTTGGCTGGTATTTCTTGTCCCCTTTATGATTAAATATAAATGTTGGAAGAAAAAATGCTTCAAATAAAAGTTTTCAGGAAGTCAATTTTGTGCAGTTTATATCTAATATATATATATACTAAATACCATATATTATGAGTTGCTATTGTGAAGAACAGCCATAAAAACTGGTATTCTTTAATATTCTTAATATCATACAATGTTCTATGGTCAACATCGCTGTGTGAAGCAACCTTGTCTCTCTACGTTATGTTTTTTGTTTCCAGAGTCCAGATTTAAGTCCACTGTGTAAATATTTGTTTCCATCCTCTACACTATCAGGTCTGAGCCAGCTGAGGATCACTGTTGACTAAAGGCAGTATAATGAAGGAGATTATGGTAGTTATACTGAGGTGTTTACAGCAGCAGCATAAACACAGCCCACTCACATCTCAGCGTGCAGACATCCTGTCTTACAATCCACACATGGCCATCATTCACATTAGATAAAGACGAGGAGTCTGTGCTGCTTATAACACTATAAACAAAGATGTTTTTGTGTAAATTGTAAGGAGGGGACAACAACGGATGACGGTGAGTTGAAGAACAGCTAAACTGCTGACACACACTGAGTGGTCACGTACATGACTAACATTGGGAATGAACATGAAATAGTCACTCACTAGAGAGATAGATTAGGTAAATATAATCTGTTGATTCCATCAAGGGAAAACAGTTAAAACCCTTAAAGTATTTAATTAGGAAAAGTTGTAAATTCAAAACAGTTTGTGTGTAAATAAAAGAGACAACAGTGGAATGGTGAGGTTACAATGAGCAGAGGTGGAGAAGGTGGAGAAACGTAAGATCAACTGTTCAGAGCAGATGAGACATTGCAAGAGAAGAGAGAATGGAACAACTGGAGAACAGAGTCAGGAGTGATCAGTGGTGGAGTAGTGGCAGACTTAAAGATGCTGAGATTCTCTCTAGGAGAGACAAGGATGGATGGGATCAGGAATTAAGTTATTAAAAGGACAACACAGACAGGAAGGTTTGGAGCCAAAGCTAGAGAAGACAGATTGAGATGGTTTGGACATGTTCAGAGGAGGACAGTGATTAAATGGTAGAAGAATGATCCTAGAGATGGAGCTACCAGGTAGGAGACAAAGAGGAGATTGGAGGATGCAGGAGTTAAGGATACAGAGGAGTAGTAAAAGAAGAACAACAATAAGAACACAAACAAAAATGACTCGTAACGTACATAAAAAAACACAAGGCTAAATTATTGCCAAATACCTTATTAAACAATGATTTATAAATGTAATGAAGTTATGGCTGTAATTTCGCAATAACTTCCAGCAGGTGTCACTGTAGTCACTCTATAAACTGCCGCTCATAACACGAACGTGAAACGGAGGTCAAGCAGACAGATGCGGGTGGATTATCACCTCTACTGACAAAACAATGATGACAACAAATGTAAAAATAACCAGAACAAACGGCAGTAGGTGGATAAAGAAATAAGAAACACAACATTAGGTAAGTAAATAATGAAAGAACCGATAGAATAGGCTGTTGGAAGGTGGAAGAAGAACCCGGGGAAATTAAGATGACAAGGATTCGAAACATAAGGAAGGAGGAGAAACAAGAGTGAGGAAATTTGAGTACAAAAAAAATGACTCGGGAAAACTCGAAGAAAGATATAACAAACGAGCAAATGGCGTGCAATAATGAAATTACTGTGGTAATGAGGTAAAACGAAGTAAGTGATGAGTAATGAGTAAATACTATCCCCTCACCTCTATCGTCATCTGTACTCATATAGAGTCCGTTACTTCCCAACTTCCGTTTCTTACATCTCTTTATTATCGTCTTTTTCGATTTTCTTACTTTATTTTATACCTAAATAAGAGTCAGAAGGGTATTGAATACATTATCATTTACCTGGAATGAAAGAATAAAGGAAAGTAAGTAAGAAAAGCACATTTTAACCCATTTCCTGGTTACCTATTTTCGTACTTTTCCTTAACACCGACTTTATCCAACACGGTGAACCAATTTGCTCGTAACCTCCGCCCCCCCGGGCTATCACTGACCTCGGATGCAACAAACACACCTCTCAACTGGGCTCACACGCGCCGTGGCCTGGCTGAGAGAGTTTAGTTTTATTTTCTTTTTTTTACAGAACATTCTCCAGCTGCTGCTGACTGGTCTCCAAACTTTGGGCTGCGGGTTTGCGAGCGTACAAAAGCCCCGGGGCTGAACCAGAGTCTCTGCCCCAGAGCCAAGAAGAAGACACCGGAGAGAGAGTGAGGGAGAGGGAGGCTGGATTAAACCCGCCCTCCTCTGGGATCTCATTTCCCCCAAAACCTCCCATTTCTCTCTCTCTCTCTCTCTCTCTCTTTCTCTCCCTCTCCCTCACTCTTTCTCTCTCTCTCCCTTCCTTCTTTTACCTTTATCCCTCGCTTCTCGCCGTGTCTTCTCCACAATCATGGATCTCTCGGCGAGATGTTTGTCCCTTCTTCTCCTTCTCCTCTCGTGTCTTCTCGGCGTGAAACCGGCGATCGATTTGGAGGAGTCGATTGATCCGGGCTACTATGTGGAGCCCACTGCCACATCAGAGGTTATCGACTATAAGGATCCCTGTAAAGCTGGTGAGGATTTTCTCCTCCTTTTCTCGTTGTGTGTTTATGTGTGGGTAAGAAAAAAAAAACATGCCACGACTCCCACTGAGGGAGATCTGAGCTGTGTGAGAGATGACAGCAGCAGCACGAGCACGTAGAGTTTTGTTTTGTTTTTTTTTTGTTTCAAGGAAAACAAATATAAGGTGCATTTGTTTGTTTTTGTGCAGGCTGACAGTGTTCATTTCAGCTTTGGGAACAACTGAAGAGCTGGGAGTTAGTCAGGCTGCACAGATTTGTTGTTGCTTGAGATGTTTTAAAGTAGGAAGAGTTTCTTGGACAAAAAGTTTGGGTTTTAAGTGGCTCTTGGAAAAGTTAAAACAGAAGTTGGTCTTTTTTTAGGCCGAGTGACAAATGTTCTTTTTTGCTGGAGAGACAAAGGGATTTCTGCACTTTGATTTTAAGTCTTCCTGTTTTTTTTTTTTTGTCACTGTTCAAGTAGTCTTTTTTTTCCCACCGGCTGTTCACACAGGGCACTAAAATAAAGTGGAGGAGGGGAAAAAAAGAGTGGAGAGTACAGTGGAGCTCAGAAATTATGCACACACACATTTCTGCCACTGCTTCTGCTGCTCGGTGTTTATCTCTTTAACAGCCTAAAGTATCAATATGTCTGCATTTCTCTTCTTCGGCCTGACCTTCCATCAGCTTTGGGAACAACTGAAGAGCTGGGAGTTAGTCAGGCTGCACAGATTTGTTGTTGCTTGAGATGTTTTAAAGTAGGAAGAGTTTCTTGGACAAAAAGTTTGGGTTTTAAGTGGCTCTTGGAAAAGTTAAAACAGAAGTTGGTCTTTTTTTAGGCCGAGTGACAAATGTTCTTTTTTGCTGGAGAGACAAAGGGATTTCTGCACTTTGATTTTAAGTCTTCCTGTTTTTTTTTTTTTGTCACTGTTCAAGTAGTCTTTTTTTTCCCACCGGCTGTTCACACAGGCCACTAAAATAAAGTGGAGGAGGGGAAAAAAAGAGTGGAGAGTACAGTGGAGCTCAGAAATTATGCACACACACATTTCTGCCACTGCTTCTGCTGCTCGGTGTTTGTCTCTTTAACAGCCTAAAGTATCAATATGTCTGCATTTCTCTTCTTCGGCCTGACCTGCCATCGCGTCTCCATTTTTTGGCCCCATTCCTCATTGTATTCTTGTCTATTCTCTGCTGTGAACTTACCGTCTTGCCAAAATCCCTTTTAGGGGAGTTTGAACAGATTGTGTTTTCCATCTGGTGAAAGTATTCAGGTTACAGATACAGAGAACTGGCTTCAATCTAAAATGACCTCCAAAGTCCTGGAAGTGTGCACGGGTTTGGCGTTTGACAGTATCTGATGTGGCAGCGGATAAAGTCTGGTTGCGGCACACTCAGGCTCTAAATTCACCAATCTGTTTTCTCCATTGTTCTCCAAAGAAGACGAATAAGTGCTGAGGGAGACCAGAGAGATGTTTATGTAGCAGTCAACCTAAACATGACAAAGTTCAGGTCACACCGTGAACCGTGCAGTGTGTGTATAAGTCCATCAAGATGCCGCTTCCTGTTTCTGCCGCCATGGTTTACACTGAGTCATATCAGTGTGTTTTTTTGCTACTCTGACGTGGTCAAGAGTCAAACTGCTGCCTGATCAATGAAGCTTTGTTCATATTATCCATGTGCTCTTCCCTGTAGAGATATTCCCAGTATTGCACATGTTGTTTTGTAGAATTAACTCCTCTTAAATCGCCATCCATGTGTCCTGTCTGTAGTTTCATCTAGACGTTTCCACTGCCAGATGGCGGCAATGGTGGCGAGACTGTCACGTGTACAAACTCACACTCTCCGAACCGTAGCCCTGTCCAAACACCCACCTGCCTTTCTTACTCATTTCTCCACTCTTTCTTTTAAGCCAAACTCCTGCGCAGTTCAGCCGGTTCAGACACCAACGGGCATTGTTTTTCCACTACAGTCACGTCCAGATGAATGTTTCCAGAACCTATAGAGTTGTTGTTTCAGGGCTTATTGATTTTTCTCTCTTTTTTTATTTTTTTTTTTTTTGCCCCTGCGCTCATTTTTCAATCACATCTCTGTACCCAGTCCATCTGATCGCTCTCTGTGGCCTGAAGGTCAGCATTTTTTTTTCTGTCATGCTGCTTCCTCTCAGGAAAAATGCTTACAGCAGTGACACATTTCTAATGTGGTGGAGCAGTGCGAGGAGAGGAGAATATCATTTTTGACCTCTGAACGGTTGTCCTCACTTACAGCTGTTAGGGCTCAGCAATGTTTTCCGAGTTACATAGAAACAACTTATTCTCATATACTGATTCTACTATTCACTGTGTTTTGACATCATCCACTTTTGGTCAAAATAACTATGACGTCAAGAACATCTTTAAAAAATCGACTTTGTTTACTCACCAATCACGAAAGCAAGATTTTGCTCCATTCCATGTAAGGTTTGCAGCTGGTCCCCAAAATTATGTCACATCCACTGAAAAACAAATGTCATAGTTGCTGAAATATCTTGATGTCTCATAGAGAACTGGGCTTTTGCTTGCATATCTAGCAGAAGATCGCATCATTTTAAACTTTTTTTGTTTGCTCGAGTTATGTTGATTTTAATGTGGAATATCTAAAAACTCCAATGCTGCTAATTTAATGAAGTAAAGTCATCTACTTTTTATTTATTTATTTTTGTAAAGCAGATTAATTAGGAAATATAAGGAAAGGCAGTCTTTATTGCGATGTCTTACGTTTCCTAAATGTAATGTACGGACAAAGCAGCTAAGGGAAAAAAAATGGTTTTTGCATGGATTTACACCTCCTAACTATTATTATTATTTTACCAGGTCTTTATTTTTAACTCTCTTTATTCAACTTAACCAAAAAAAAAAAATAGGTCCAAAAACATTCTCTGTTGAACCAATTTGAGACATAAAACACACATAATAACCACTAACTCGGCCACTGTAGACAAATCTTCTTATTTACAAACCATAAATATGTCCTCACTTCACCAGATGTGATAAAAATGTGCATTGATTGGAGGGAGCGATGCGATAGCACTGAAGTAATGCCATCTATTTAGAAAGTTAACCAGTGGAAAATTCCTTAGTGTGCAGAACTCCAAACTTGGCAGCTTCCCAGAAAGTCATTTAAGACTCCCGACAACCCACTGAGATTAGATCCCTGCGTTTTGGAGGATGAAAAATGGATGAGGGGCTGCCTTTCTCATTGTCCTCACTAATTAAATTGTTTTCATGGAAGAAGTCACCGTTCCGACATGTACAATTCGGATTAATTCATGAGGCAGTTATCGGAATCTCTCAAGGACTGCTGTGACAGCAGTATCTGTGTTCGTAGGTTTTAGGAGCTTCCTTAAGCATTTGAAGTGCAGATTCTCTGTCTCCGCTGCAGCAGACAGACAACCTCAGCACAACTTCCTTCACTTGTCCTCTCTTATGCAAGGTGCTTTTTTTTTTCATCTCGATCTGCTCTTGGCCCTCTCCTCACCTCTGCTCCGCTCTCTTCTCCCTGCGACTGGCTGCAGCGCCTCACACAGACTGTATAGGTCATTCACGTTATGCCAAGTGAGAGCGTGGTTGCAAAGTGGGCAGCTTCAGGGCAGTTGCTCTGCGCCTCTGCAGCTCAGGTGAGGTGAGGTGAGTGCAACCCATTCACAACTCATAAGAAGGTTGGCCACCATTGAAGAATTTGTTTCCATCAAATAGGACACGCGTACTCCCGTGTCCCTAACCCCTAACCGTGCCAGTCAGTTTCAAAGTATTCATTTCCACTTGTCAACAATAAGATCTCTCTTCCTGTTGTTCACTAATTCTGTGGATTTTTACACTGAAACCTTCGCGAGCTCTTGTTCAAAATAAGACGGTCTAGAACACGATTCAAACTCAAGGCCCGGGGGCCGAACGTGGCCGTCCGAGTCATTTAATGTGGCACGTAAGATATTCCACCTGGAAAAAAATAAAAGTTTTATTACTGCATTCACAGAAAGTAGAAAGTGTGAATTTGTAAAAATGACGCACCAGACTATTCTAGTGTATGCACAGTGATATTTTCACTGCGGCCCTGTAACAAATGACCTACAGATGGGTATTGGTCCACAGGCCAGTGGTTTGGCACCCAAAACCTATACAGTCTTACATACAACCGGCCCTTTAAGGCGATCTGTATTGCCGATGTATTGCCCGGTAGAAGTGGGTTTGACACCACTGGTCTAGAATATACAAAGATGTTAAACATCCAACCTGGTGAAATAAGGTTAATAGTTGATTTTTTTTTTTTCTCTCATGCTAAGTGGCATCAACTTGACAGCATAGAAATGTCTGGATATTGAATAGCTACTTGTGCATCCCATTCTCCAACATCTTTCCTCTCTTTCTTCCGCCTCTTTCTACATTGCCTGTTCGATGTAGGAATTTTACGCCACACTGTTTTGTGTAAACAGTCTGATTCCAGAATTGGGGGTAAATTTTCCCGCTCCTGTGCTGATTCTAGAGGTAAAACACAGTTGTAAAATCAATGCCTGCCTCTCTCTGTCATCCAGTTCTGGATGACAGAATGGGTTTTTGACTATTTAGATGTTGACAAAAGCCAAAAGCTGTATATGTTGACAAAAACCCTGGGAGATTGCAGGTCAGTGAAGGAACAAACCAAGTGTTGTCGTGTTGTTGACTCTCTTCTGAAACCTGTTTTACACTGTTATTTTGAACTTTAGAGGCAACAGGACAAACTGATTTTTAAGAACATTTAAGATTTTTAGAAAGTAAATTCTTCTGTATTAACCAATTTTAGATTGGGACTCTGTAGGTTTGGGCTCTTCTGGATTACAACTTGTTAACTAGAAGAAATTACCAACACAATAGGCCAGTCCTTTACAAATGACCTTGAAAAACTACCAGTAAAGTTACTGGTAGACCTGTTGTCTGTTTAGTATGTATGTGTTCTCCCAGCGAGATCATACATACCCTGTCTCCTCTGGTACTGTGTCATTCATCAAAGACATGCAGATTAGGGATTAGGTTAATTAGTGACTTTAATTTGACTCTAGGTGTAAATGTGAGTGCAAACGGTTGTGTTTTCTTTGACGGATGGGAGATATGTCCAGCTCTTGTACGATGGCAGCAGGGATTGCATCCAGTTCCTCTGCACCCTTTAATGCAGGAGTTTCAAACTCAAATAATTTGAGAGCCACTACCCAAGCTATCATTTCACCGAAGGGCTGCACCAGCTTTCAGTGTTCAATACAAAAGAAAAAAATTAATAAAAAAAAATCTGTTTCCCATATATTCTGTGTAATACAACACTGAACCAGAACGAGTCTCTGGATCAGGATTTTGAGAACTATGGGATTTACCATAAAATGTGAAGAACAAATCTATAAAATATAAAATTTACCATATGCCCACAATGTTATACTGTAGTACAGAACAGTACATCAATCTGTGGTAGGGGCCGCAAAATATCATTGCAAGGACCGCAAATGTCCCACGGGCCGCATGTTTGCTTTATTGGAATAATCCACACCTGATGAATGAAAAGATGGATAACTATTTCAATTTCATCAGTCTCTAGGCTACGCAAAACAGATGACACCCATTATCCAGGTTCTTCTTCAGCCCTGCTTTGACAATGTGATGGGCCCGCCGACCTCCATGATTGGGCCTTCAAGCAACACTTAAGCCGATCCTTTGTTTTATCATGGAATGCAAGCTGCATGGCTTAACCCACGCTGGGTGTTTTTTTACATTACAGGACCCCTGCCATTTCTCTCTCCGCGGGGTTCGGCTGATTAGGGAGCCAATCTATTGGCAAGATCTCAGTGCATTAGTTAGAACAATGCGTTTGTCGTCAAAGCTAAGTAATAACTAATCTTGCATTGTATTAATACCAGGTCCTGGTACGGAGCCTGCGTCACAACAAATGCAGTAGGAGAAAAAGCTCATTTAAATGGCTCAGAGAATTACATAATTACCCGGCAGTAATGAGCAGCTTATTCTCCACAGCTGCACCATTCTTCGTGGTGGTTATAATGTAATATTAGTCAGCACTCACATGGCAGATTTGCTTTAATGTTGCGTCCACCTGTTGTGAAAAGGTAAGGTGTTTTTTCTTTTGCTGGTAAACATGGTTTAGATTCTCTGCAAGCCTAATTCACCTTTGCTTTGGAATTGTGTTCTGATAAATTCTACCCCTCTCCTCCAAAACACACACATCAGACTATCCAAAAAGGGTTAAGTTAACTTTAAAACTTCATCACTTTCTAGTTGGATGTCTAGAGTAGTAGAACTACTAAAGTTCCCTCTGACATCATCCAGAACCTGCTGAAGTTCCTCAGTTGAGGAATGAAATGTCTTTCGGCTGCAAGAAGAAGTCCAGTTACTGACAACTAAACCCTTTTTGGACATCATAACCTGGATGAATGAGAATCCTAACAGACGCACCAGACTCTATATGCTGTCTTGACCAGAAATATGATGAAAGTCTGGATGGTCAAAGTGAGCATTGTCAGCAGAGAAAATCCCTACAGTGTGGCAATAAATTATTCATTGATGTCAGAAGCTCAACTCTGTTTCGCTGACATTATAAAAAGACAAATGGCTGGCGAGCTGATGAGTCATTAAACGGGGTTCGACTGGCAGCAGGGTGTATCAGTAATCAGTGGCTGGGATGAGCTGGGAAATCCAATCTGCTAATGGGCTTGATGGAGTGTGAAAATGTTAAAGGGGCGACCATCCCTCGCTGTGTGCCCTTTGCAGCTTAAAGCTGCGCTGCTCTCGTCGATAAAAGTAAAGCTGTAGCTGTGGCAACAGAAAGGACACCCCCGATCAGCTGGAGCTAATGACACCTTGGGCATCAACTGAAAAATAATTGGCTGAATTACTGTAGCATCATAAATTGAGCCCCTTTGTCCTTCTTAAAGCTTCTAAAGCTGGAAGTGCAGTGTCAGGAAGTGTCAGGTAATTGTTTGCTGAAGACCCAGCTGGTGTTGCCTTTGCCCCCAAAAAAAGTTTTGATATTTACAACACAACCCAACTGCACAGCTCAATTCCTCTGTCCTTTGTTGGAGTTAAGTGTTCCTTTTTTTTCTTCGGAAACATGCCAGTGCTGCATTGACTTTGCTACTTTTCTACAGTTGTTTTCCCTCCCTGCAGTTTTAAACACACACTGTTTGTAGAGACAATGGACCAACTGCAGAAATAAGGCTTCTCCAAAGCGATTGAGACCTGAAAGTGATACTTGCACTGTCATTAGATAGTAATCACCCTGAACTCAATACACTATAAGCCTCTATTGGAATTCAAATACAGCGTTTGTTACCAAACACAGACTGTGAAAGGCGGTGCCAGGGCATTGTGATGCATTCCAGGTTTTACATATTGGCCAGTCTCTCTCAACCCTCATTGCTGACTGTTGTGTGTGGAAAGACTGTGGAAATGTCTCTGTTGAGCACAGTGAGGAGTAAACCGTGGCGTCGCTGCGAAGCCAGCCATGCTAAATATAGCCTGTATGTGTATGTGTGTCTGTATGGGCTTTGTGTTGATGTTTGTGCATGTTTCAATGGCAGATGTTGTGGTCTGGTATTCACGGAAGGAGATTTGTAGAGAAAGACCCCAGAGTATTTGACGCTGCAGAGGTTGAGGCTGGGGCACGAATCAATGGGATTAATTTGATTGGGATCTCATGTGTAATCTGACAGATGATCCATCGATGCAGGGAGGCACAGTCTGAGGTCAGAAGGATTATGATGGATTATTACAAAAAAAAAAAAATCAGCACTGTGGTGTTTTTTTATTATTTTTGTTTTTTGCTCAAAAGAGTTGGTGTGACTTTTTTTATTCAAAGAAACATTGATTAAATCAACCTAGCTATGATCAAAGACAAGATTCATTTTTTATTTTTACAACTGTATATTCAGAACTCTTATAATTTTGCACTGCATGAATTAAACAAAAACAAAGCAGATAAAATATCAGGTTCATGATCGTCTTTTGTTTCACATCCCTTTCCAAATGCATTGACTTTTTCTCTGTACATTGTTGACCTCTACCTCAGTGATTCATTTTGGGGACGTTTCCCTTCAGGTTGTATGACTCTATCTGTTACTCCTAAAAGAGCCTATAGTTCCAGTTCTGTCTCATCTGATTAACTGAGATGTTTCAAGCTCCAGGCTGAAGGAGAATCCTATGTCTGCAGGTGGCAGTCTATTAACTGGGACATGAGGTCTTTGAGTCGTTCTAAAGTTAGGTTTGGAACAAATTTGTCTTGTTTTCTCTGGTAATGGTTTTGTTCCACTGTCTTTTTGTTCTCTCCACAACCACCTCATATACAGTAAATATATCTCCAGTTAAAACCTCAGTTGTTTTTCATATGACTGTAGGACAAATGTTTCTGTTCTTATAACAACATGTACTCACTGCAGTAAGTCTGGCATTAATCTTGTGAATTATACTCATCCGAGACAGTCTGACTGTGCCATGACATTTTCATATCCTCCCATGTCTAAACCGACTCGTCTGCATGGATATCGGTGATGTCAGTGCAGCTGTTGTCATTCAGGTAATGAATAATGTTTGGAAGGAGACGCGGCTCTGGGCTCTGTTGTGATCACTTGCCATCTGCCACATTCCCTGAGCTTTAATCTACGGTAGAACATACCCTTCTCCCTGTGCCTGTGCTTAATATCATTACAGCTCTCTCCCTCTGTCTCTGTCTCTCTGTATTGAGATGAGTTTATCACCTTTCCTCATAACCTGTCCTTAATCCTTGGATAAAGTTGTGTACAAAAGATTCCTAAAACCATGTGCCTGTGGATAATCAAAGCAGAGAGACAAGGGGATTAATGCTGGAGTCTCTGCAAAACCTGCAAGAGCGTCTCCAGGACGACTGCTGCGCCCAAGGGAAATGAGTCCAAATGCCACCGGGGCCATGCATTTGCTCACTTCAATCTGCACTGCTGTCTGAGAACAATGACACTGCGGATTAGAGCGGCTGACTTCTGCACACTGCTGGATGATTGGGAGTCATCTATGGTTAGGGAGGGTGCGCATCCCCACGTGAACCTCATGGTGGGGGAGAGAACGTCTGCACGACGTTATTTATTATTCTCACAAACTTTGCTGAAACGTTGCAAAACATCCGCCGATTGTTGTTTAATTTAGCGCAGTAAAGCTCCTTTCTGCTTTACTTTCTGTAAAGCAGAAAGGAGTTTTAAATCTCTGTTTTCAAAAGGCACTTTCAGTGACAGCAACTTGGAATTATCTCTTTTTTTCCTGATACATCCTGTTCTTTTGAGCACATGGCCAGTTCTTGGAATTAACCAAACACTGTGACATTGAAAAAGAAAATATCTTATGTTGTTTTCTTTCCGTCCTTAACTGCACGACATCTGCTAGCTGCTCTTCACACTGATCTTTTTGCAGTTGCTGTCAATATGGGGGTAGAACTTGAGCCGTCTGTTTTGTCTGTCAAGGAGGATGCGGTAAATTAGTGTCTTTCACAGGTACAAATGAGAGGATCTCTCTGACCTCTGGAATTTAAACCCATCCTCACTGCAGGCCCAGTCCTGCCTGCAGTGATCTACACCTTTCCTTATTGCCGCCATTAGCTTCTTAAGTCAAACACAGTCATTCTGCAGCATATCCTCAATGACCTGCTGGAGGGAGGAAGAGCGTGCTGGCCTGGAACCACCATCAAAACTCACTCCAGATTGTTTCAGTGATACTCCTTTGCTCAGAGGGGACGTTAAAAAAAAGAAGCTTGAACACGTCTTGTGCGTCTTCTCAGCTTTCATTCCTTTCACTCCAGTTCAGGCTGTGTTGTCAAACCTTTTTACAAGTCCGGGAGATAAAAGGGAAACATTTTAATCTTTACAGATGTTGTTTAAGAATAGTTTTTTATATCAAAGTAACTTGAGACCAAGCTCTGTCTGAGATTGTCACATTAAGGATTCCCAGATTAACCATTTAATAAACACAAGTGCTGTAAACTGTTTTCAGACACACACATATGTGTATCAGAGGTGTCTCAAGTTTCCTGGTCATGCAGGTGCTCCCTTTAACCTGAAGATTTTGATGTCATTTTGTTGTGATTCAGTTGTCATTTGCCCAAAGTGATGGTTATGCTGACCTTCACCCACTTCTTTTGACTGACAGCATGAACCTCAAGAAAAAGGTTCAGAAAAATGGTTCACAGTGATTTCCCAACCACTTCTGATCACTCAGCAAATAGTGCGAGATCATCAGGTGTTCGTTCCTATAAGTGGTCTGAGATCTATTATTTATTTATGACAAATAATTCTTTTTCTAGTTGCTCTTTGAGAGGCAAGTTGCAACGCTTTCCCTAGATGGCAGTAGAGTCTAAGAAAGTTGATACTTAAAGCAACTTAAGAAGATCATTGTTTATATCTTTATTCAATTCCTGTGAGTAAACCAAGGCTGTTTACAACTAAATGAACCAGGTTGGTACTGAGTGAATAAATGATCATTATATTTTATTACATAGGGTTTTTATAACATGTTTGTTTGTTGGTGCTTCATGGGATTTTTGTAAGGTTAAATTCTGCCTCTGCAATCTCCATCAGTTTCCCAAACCTCTATACCCCAGGTTGCACCATAAAGTGTAGGTTCGTGCCTTGTAAAAGGCTTGTAAAGTGGAGCCCCCTCGCCCCCACAAGTCTCGCTGGAAAGGACTCCCATCTTTTCCTCCACAGAAATGGGACATTTTCTGAAGATTCCCATAAAAGCACATTCCTCATAAAGTGGGACTGTTTGGTTATTTTCCCTCTCCTTGGCCTCATTAAAGAGCCATTACTTGTTGAAGGTGCCCCACATCTCTCTTTGGAGGCAGTGTCAATGCCTCACTGTATCTGTTCTGATTGCTCCCATTAACCATCCTTGGCACACAGTGAGACATTTGTTGGTCGGTGACATCTGAAAGGATTTATGATGTGAAAAATGTCAACACTCTTTTTGAGTTTCGCCTCTTCCTGTCATTCCATGAGCCTTCAAAAGATAAATGTCCTCGGTTGCCTACTCACATCTGTTTGTATTTTTCGGGAGAAAAAAATGAAATACCTGTTAAAAACAAACACAACAATTCCTTTTATTTCCTTGGCAAGAAATATGACCATCAAACATTAAACTATTGCATATGCATTTGTTTCTGTCCTTGATCATTTGACTGGACCCCCACAAAGTTCACCAATCACATGGATGGGAAGAGATTTTAAGGGGGTTGTCTCACATCATGATTCTTATGAGTTGAGTGAGCAAAAATAAAAGTATCTTTAATGTCCGATATAGGTCAGTCAGATCATTTTCGAATAA
The DNA here is from genome assembly GCA_016785265.1 of Paraplagusia blochii. Classification (NCBI taxonomy): domain Eukaryota; kingdom Metazoa; phylum Chordata; class Actinopteri; order Pleuronectiformes; family Cynoglossidae; genus Paraplagusia; species Paraplagusia blochii. The sequence goes on along the minus strand of JAFBJS010000522.1, from coordinate 33,012 downwards.
TGTTTATTGACATTGGTGGAGAAGTTTAGTGACGTCCTCAGAAAAAATCTTTGGGAGACACTGAATCTAGAGGGTCGGATATTTGGTCTTGTCACATGTCAGACCATGTGGTCCAGATGGGCTTTTGAAGCTCTTGAAACAATCTAAGCTTTGATGTGCACAGTATTATTTTATTTAGTCAATATTTTTTCACACTTTGTCTTATCTGGTTAAATTAAATCCACGCATTACAAATTCGAAATGCAAATATGTTTTGGATTTTTTTTTATATTATATGTTTTTATGACGTTTGGATTATTTTTGCCAAAAACCTGCTCACAACAATGTTTCAAGCTGTGCAGCGTAATCCATGTTAAGTTGCCACGTGTTTACTCTGTAAGCGTCGACTTAAACTACATACAGTACGCAAGCTCTTCTGTTTCATCTAACATCTACATCTTTCTGTTTCAGCTGCCTTTCTGGGAGACATTGCTCTGGATGAGGAGGATCTGCGGTCGTTTAAAGTGGACAGAATAGTAGATTTGGCCCAGAGAACAGTCTACACGTTTAATCGCACAAGTACAGGTAACAACATAATAATTCCTATCTTGAAACCGAAGTAAAATTAAACACCATGACTACATCTGGTTTTGATGACATGCTTGCATGTTTACCTGTCTTAAACTTCAGTTACATAGCTCAATAACATTAAGCTTTTATGTCTTGAGCCCCCCATCTATGCGCACAGCCATCATTTTGCTACACTTGTATCTCCATGTTCAACAGTAATTGCTAGGATTTATCAGCCTAAATGTCGTTGTTAAATCCAAAAGCAGTATTTAAACAGCAGCTGTGAGTCAGCAGGGAACGCAGGGCTTTGCAATCCCATAAAGTACAGGTGAGCATGAACCGGCAAGTGTGTGCAAGTTGGAGCATCCGTGGTACTTTTGGGTGTTTTGCTTGTAGTGGATTATCATGTGGAGGAAGCAAAGTTTTGTAAAAAATGTATGAGGACTTTAAGCCTTAAAATGATTAATAGGTAAAAGGGTCAGATATTATGAAATTTGAACGTAACACATGCACTGATTCAACCAAACATAAGTTATCATTAATTTTGAGATCTTTTTTTTTTGTCACATGTGAGATATGTGAGACATATGTGAACGCTTACTGTGATCTTTGTAGAAACGTGTGCGCACAATATCAAACAGACCAAGATTATAGCCTTGTGGAACTGTGTCAAATCACAGAGATGCTTGATGAGATAGAGAAAATGTTTAATACTCAGTTTATGACTTACATCTTTATAATGGAGTTCCATCAGGGGTTTCCCCACATTTTTCAGTCTGTTGAGTAAAATGGCATGATTCACAGTTTTAGAGGTAGAGCTAAAGGATTAAAACAGTTGCCAGAGCCAATTGTTAAGCAATGGGTCACGGGCACGGAATAGTTTTATTAGGTTTAAAATCAGACAGAAGAGTATTTTATAATCAATTTAACCGTATATAAAGTAAAATTTTCTTTAGAAAATGTGGTTTAATAAAAACTATGTAGACCTGCACGGTCAAGGCAAATGGGGACACCGATAGTGGACAGAGAGCTATTTACAAAAGAGAAATCTTTAAAAACCTCTTTCAAGAAATCTGGCAGGCATTCTGTCAGAAGGACATGATGAAGGATTCTTATTGTTCATCAGGCCTTCTAAAGTGCTTCAAAGAAGGGGCTGTTGGTTCAATGTGAGGAGGATTTATGGCAGAAACAAAAGCATGCAGGCTCTTTTACGATTAGTAGTGATCAAGTTAGAGAATTATGTCCGAGGTTCTCACAGCTTTTATTTCTTAGGATAATGAATCATCGATCCCATATTTAATAGCTCTCAAATGGTGCCAATCTAAAACATTTCCTTAACATTTATTAAATCTCTGACCTCATGCCCATGTGCCATGAACTCAGTCATCCCACAGTCACAATGAAGGGACATTGGGTTCAGTGAAGGAAAAAAAATACAGATGAACACAATCATTGTTTTAAATTTCAGATTGTATTTTTGTTCAAATAAAATCTGCACATGTGTTCCTATTTTTAATTAAGCCCTTTTTTTACCAACAGTTTTGTATCTGTGCTTCACTTCTTATCAGCTCACTCAACAGAGTGGGCCGCTCTGTTATCACTGACATTTCCTCAGCACATGTACAAGTGTAGGTGCTAATTGATCTGCAGGCGGCTGCAATTTACTCTAGCGAGGCGAAATGAAAAAGAATAATTTGTTCCAGCGAGCCTTGTTATTCAAAATTAAACGAGACAAGATGAGGGCTCATGAAGTTTTGCTGGCGTTGAGTTTGCCGCTGTGCAGAATGGAAGAAAACCCCAATCAGTGTTCTGGTCTCTGCTCTCTAAAATAAGCAACAATAGTTTCACATTTGGATGAATTTTTAAGAGTGCCATGGTTTGTTTTAAGACATCTATTATAAAAATACTAGGTGCTATGTTTTAGTGTGAAACAGGAATCATGTGAAACACGTTGGAAGTGTAAACACACACATATGTGCGTTTATGTATACTCCTGTTTGGTCGTGCAACAAGCTATTACTGCCCTTTATCCCTCTTGTCTAACAGCGCTCCAACAGTGACACTATGTACAGTATATTAAGGGACTGTTTTGAAAGAAATACATTCCTTTTTGAAAATATTTCCCCCGCTCGTAAAAAATTCATACATAAAAGTCTCACACAAAAGCACTGTAAATCCTACGGAACTTATCAGGCTGCGGAGCCTTTTCCTGCAGAGATTTATTTGTGATTCTTATAAGGTTATATTTTACCTCTTGCTTAAAAAAAGCACATAAGTGTCTGTAGTAAATCATTTGTCATAAAACTCTCAGAACTGAAGAAATTCTGCTCAGTTTCTGATTAAAAACAGACACACATTGAAGTGAAAATGGTTTTTAAGTTTTATTGTCTACTTATCAAAAAATTATAATTTCCAATGAAGTTGGACTTTTTTTTTTCTCTTGATTTTGAGTGACAGCCAAACGGTGAAACTCTAATCCAATTAAAATGACTCTGCTCTTTTCCTGGTGAAGACTATTAGATATCAATAAAAGTAGAGGGAATCTTTTCATTGTACGACCTTTAACTGACTTTTGAAAGTTCAGAAGTTTATTTGAAAAGTTTGACATTTTACAAGTTCAAACCAGGTTCTCCTCTCTTTCTTTCTTTCTTTCTTGCGTTCTTCACTGTTTGTTCTGCAGCATATTAAAGTCCTGTAGAGTACAGTCAGTGTGGTACGTGTGTTCCCATGCTTGTGTACGATTCTAATTTTAATCACGAGGTTTAGGTGGAAGCTTAGTCTCCATGGTTACTCTCGAATTTATCTGCATTAAAGTGACATTTACCTTGGAATGAATTGAAGATGGTTTTAAATTTTAATAAAAAAAAAAGTCTGTTGTGTAAAGTTCAGAAAAACAGTTTAATCAAAATGACCTTTAGGTCCTTAACCAAGAAAAAATAACAAAGTTTTAATTAGCTTTCCCATCTTAAATAGTGCTTTCATTTGTTCTGAATTTTACAGTATATACTCAACACAATGTTCTAACCTGTTGTTTTCTTTCATGTTGATGGAGCAGCCAATCAGAGAGGCTCAAACAGACAAACGTCACGTCGTAGGAAAAGAGCTGCTACCTCCAGACCTGAGCGTGTTTGGCCTGAAGGTGTTATTCCCTATGTCATCAGTGGTAACTTCAGTGGTAAGTGACATAGAGCCTCCTTCTAAGGTAAAGATGAAACAAATAATACATATTAATTTTCATCGGGAAATGCCTAGAATGCAGCTCTTAGTGTTGCATTTGAGGTTTAAGACCAAAGGTTCTAATTTAGAAGATTAAAATAGAACAAATTCTGAAGTTAAATAATTTGTTGTAAATTTATATGTCAACCACAGAACGACAGCATATCTATACTCCAGTTCATGTTCTTATTGAGCTCAAACTTCTCCTTAAAAAGTACCTTTGAGTGAGTTTGTGAAACTATTTTTCTCCTTTTCTTTGTGGTTCAGACACACCAAAAATAGTGTTCTTTGTGACTCTATTATAAGTAGTGACAAAAATACCTCTGGTATAAAAGCCACCTTAGAGCACGTTCTCTCTGCTGTGGATCGTTATGGTGACATTTTCACTTAATTCAGTTTTTTTGTTCATTATGGAATCGATGTATGCGTTTTGTTTTATCTTTACTGAGCTCACTGTCTCCGTTCATGCTTTTTCAGGCAGCCAGCGGGCGATATTCCGCCAGGCCATGCGTCACTGGGAGAAACACACCTGCGTGACCTTTATAGAGAGGACGCAGGAGGAGAGCTATATCGTCTTCACCTACAGACCGTGTGGGTGAGTCAGTGGGGTTTTCAGTAACAGAACAATGGTCACCCTCTGTTGATTCGTTGCTGCCACCAGCTAATTATGTAGCACCTCAGTGGGTTTCCTCTCCTGCTTCCCCACAGTCTCTCTTTATTGTCCTTCCTCCTGTTTCTAAGTCTCTGTGGGAGCTGTTATTCCAACCCCCACGCCCCCACCCTCCCGGCCCCCGCCAGCCTAGTAAAACACAGATATTCAGTGGTCGGTGTTTCAGTGTTTCCTCTGCCTCATCTTCAAACTGCATCACTCACTGACCTGTCATAGGCTCGAAGTGGACCCAGGAGACAGACCTCTGTAACATCTGCATCCTCCAGTTGTCTCCTCTGTGCTGAAGTTATTCACAGTGTCCATTCGTCAAACTCTAGTAAACACAAGGAAACATGCCACGTCTGGGTATTTGTAGTTGCTAAGCGACTACTGACAACCACTACGAACGTATAGAACTCTTTTTACTTATTAAAGAAATTGTTTTTAAATTAATGCCCTGCCATAGGGAATAGAAACCAGTGCAACCTATTAATTTTAAGAGATTGAAGAAAACGAGGCCAGAAATGCTGGAAGAAGCATTAAAGAGGCATTAGTGAGGCTCCCAGGGGTCTTGCAGACGAAAAACGCCCAAGACTTCCCATGGTTAAAACCTTACCAGGATTTAGCCCACAAAACTGGAAGCATTATGTCATTACACACAATGTATGCCTCCTGCTGATGTGTGTCATTTAAGATAAACAGCTCAAACAGAAAACGGATGCGGCTCATGAAACTCTTTCCAGCCGTCAGCCCGTCGGCCATTTTTAGCCTGGTAGCCGGCCTACCATCCCCGGAGCAACAGGGATGACATTATCCACGCGGGCGGCAGTGGTTTGCAGTGGGAATGCTCCACTGCGCTGCATATTCAGCAGCCTCCCGTCTCTGCTGTGCAAAGTTCAAGGCGTGTCTCAGGAGAGAGCCTGGTCTGACCGGCAGTAATTAGAGAGCGGCCGTCTGGCCCACAGGGCCAAGATGTGTATGTGTGTGTGTGTGTGTGTGTGTTTGTGCATATGTGTGTCCCATAAACTCCCACACTGAACCTTGAATGTTGCACTAAGATACAGCGCCGTAGTCAGTTTCCACCGCCACTTGCGACATTTGCGTTGGCAGATGGTTGAATGGACATTACTGCTGTTGGGGTGTGTGCTGGTTAAGACAAACAAAATCACCCTCAGGAAACACATGATATAGTGATGTCATGAACACAAAATGTATTAACCACGATCACGGACCCAGTGCCTCCTCCCTTACCTCGGTCTCCCTCGCTCTACTTTCCACTCACTACTTTTTTAATGTATGTAAAACGCTAAATCCACTCGTTATACGTTGCCTCGGCTCAAACACTAACTCTCTCTGTTTGTGTCTATGACTGCTGATTCATAGGTGCTGTTCCTATGTGGGTCGCCGTGGAGGGGGCCCCCAGGCCATATCCATCGGGAAAAACTGTGACAAGTTTGGCATTGTGGTACACGAGCTGGGTCACGTGATTGGTTTCTGGCATGAGCACACGCGGCCGGACCGAGACGAACACGTCAGCATCATCAGGGACAACATTCAGCCAGGTAGGAGCACTAGAGGGCGCAATGAACTTTTCCAGCAGTAATGACGTAAAGACACATCAGATGATTATTGAACATAGAAGGGGTCTATGAATGATGCTTTGCTTGCAGTTCCAGAGCTGGCCAATAGTGCCTTGCATCAAAAATATGAACCATAACCACCTTTTATGGAACGCTTTATCTGACCCCCCCCCCCATTTATTAATGTTTTCATCATGGCTGCCTCCGAACAAAGGCCAGGGTGTAAATTTAAAATGTTGTTTTTCAGTTAATCTAAAAAGTATGTTGTTAGATTTTTAGGGTAAGTGATTTATGTGAAAAATGAGAATTGGCATCTTTAATAAAGTTTTTTCCCATGACTGTATCCACCTCTGACATACATTTGTACTCTTCCAAAGTTTCTGATCCCCCCCCATTTATTAATGTTTTCATCATGGCTGCCTCCGAACAAAGGCCAGGGTGTAAATTTAAAATGTTGTTTTTCAGTTAATCTAAAAAGTATGTTGTTAGATTTTTAGGGTAAGTGATTTATGTGAAAAATGAGAATTGGCATCTTTAATAAAGTTTTTTCCCATGACTGTATCCACCTCTGACATACATTTGTACTCTTCCAAAGTTAACATTGTGTTTCAACTTTTTCTTTCTCCCCCTAATACAGGTCAGGAATATAACTTTTTGAAGATGGAACCGGGGGAGGTGGACTCTCTGGGAGAGGTCTATGACTTTGACAGTATCATGCACTATGCCAGGAATACATTCTCCAGGTAGGAGCCAAACCGAGATCCACCCCAGGCATAAAACCTGGCCTTAGATTAAGGTCAAGCAGTTTCCTCGCTCTGCTGTAAACTTTTAACCCATCATCTTCTTTTCCATCTCCAATGTTTTATGACTATACACGTCTAAAATTCACCACGTCGTCTTTGGGCTGTTGCTGAGTCATGTGGTCATATTCCTTTAAACTGCAGAGAGCCCTCTGCCCCTTTGTTTTGTTTTGGTTCAGGATTTTCTGAGGTGTTTTTTTTGTTTAATAGCTTCTTTAAAAAGCTAATTTTGTCAATGCCTAACATTTTACCTTTAACAATCACTGAGGCTTACATTAAATGGAGACCAGAGGAGAAACGGTATAAGTTATCTAGAGCAGTGGTCCCCAACCAATGGACCTGGGACCGATACAGGTCCGTGGGTGAATTGGTGCCGGACCGCAGAGAAATATTGTTTCCTTTTGGCCCCATCTGTCTATTACTTCCACTTGATCCATACCCATATCAACAACAGAATGGCTAGGATTCCATCATCAATAATGCAACTATATTTAATCAGGAAATATTTTCTCAGTGAAGACAACAACAATAAACTCAAAATGACACATAGTCATTGATGAAAGATTCTAACCAAGTATATCAGTCTGGTAGGCAAAAATTAGTGGCAGGCTGCCCTTGAGAAACCTTTGTTGTATGCATGGACAGTTAATTTGGTTCACAAGATTTTATAGGTAGGAAAATATTTCAGAACACCGGATATTTCATTTTTAAATTTTAATTTATTATTAAGGGGTATTTTTCTGCCACAACTTAATGACCGGTCCATGAAAATTGTGCGAGACATTTAACCGCTCCGTGGCGCAAAAAAGGTTGAGAAACACTGCTCTAGAAAATACTAATGCTGCTTAGCAAAGTCGGCACAGTTTTTTTTTTTTTTTTTTTTTTTGTGCCAGATGTTTTATCTAACTCAACCCCCAACCCATTTGCAACCCATTTATTGTGGCTTGGGACCAGGACCGTATGGCCAAGGAATAGGAAAAGAGTATTCTTGTTAACTTAATGCAAGAAAAACAGATGTGTCTTATCTGGTTGTACGTACCTCACCACTGCTCTAACAACCAAGAGTTATCATCAGATGTTTTTTTTGGCTTCTTTCTTACTAAAGAATTTAAAGTCAAACACATTTTATATCAAGAGTCTTGCTTATTAGTAATGTATCATTTTATGTTTCATAGATTAAAGTATTCATTGTAGTAAACATTTTTCTATGTCTTGGTGACTTTTGCATAAAAGTCATCATAAAATGACTTTTTTAATGAATGCCACATCTTTGTACTCATAGAGAAAGTGTTTGTCAGGAATATGCCAGCATCTTCCCGCAGCCTGTTCAAATTAAGGCTCCTCTCTGCAGGCCCTGCTGCTTTAAGCAGCAGCAGCACCAATAAAGTAACATCAACCCTGAAGCTGAACACGACCCACAACACGAATCCTGCTACATCACAAAAAAAAAGGTTCTGTGCAGCACCTTCAAGGCGATGTGAAGCTCCTTGTAAAAGTTGTGCTTTTTTACCATGAAGCTCCTCATTATGCTCTTAAAGACCCTTTGAAGAAGCTTTGATGGTTAGTAGCATGATATTTAGCCCAGACTACTGCAGGGACCTGGTAGATTTATTTCCGAGGTGTCTGCTGCGAAGCTTTTTATCACCTTCATGGCAGCCAGGTGCAATTACTAAATCTCCTCTCTGCTTCAGGCACAAGTTAGGTCAGGCCCTTACTAATCACCTGCACACACTCAGAAATCAAAGAATGGGATTTATATTCTTAGTTTATCTTTGTTTATCTAAGGCACAGGCGTCAAACTCAGGCCCGGGGGCCAAATCTGGCGCGCAGTGTAATTGTATCTGGCCCGCAAGATAAAATCAAATGTGTGCTGGAGTTGGCCCACCAGTATGTAGACCTTATATACAGTCATTTGTTATATCAAAAATGCATCCATTTTATTATACCACATACATTTTGTTCTATAAAGAAATATTTACATTAAACATGATCTGGAAAGACTACGAAGAGACAGAATAAGAAACAAATATATTGGAATTATTTCCAATGTACTTTCTCATGTGTTGACCACATTAAGCTTTGGCTGTTCCGAGTTCAATGTTTCCATATGAAAAACAATCTGGAGAGAAGGGAAAACATGCAGATTTTTAGTTACGGTAATTACTCAATATACATTATATTGAGTTTGGCCTCTGACTTCCTGCCAGTTTTTAATTCTGTCCTGCGGTGATATTGATTTATTGAGGTGAATGAAAAACCTGTTTGACTTCTTATAAATGCCTGTGTTCAATAATTGTTGTTGTGATGGAGCTGGCAGAGCTCATTAGCTGCAGCTGATCTAAGGTCACAACTTTGTTCAGCATGTGGTAGTCTTTTTAATGCCCTTTAGTAAAAGTTCATCACTTTGTTGTGATGTCACAAACGCTTAGTCGTAGGAGGAATGAAATAGAAAAAGCAGTAAACCTTTGCGGCAAGGACACTTCCTCTTGTCACAATACTGAACTGTTAAAGGTTTTAAAGGCTTTACAAAAAAAAAACAGGCATTTTATGAGATAACTGTTCACAGAGGTAAGGAGAAGATGAGATGTATTGTCTACAGCCAATATTCATAAAAAAAAAAAAACTACTGTTTCAGCTCAGGGCAATTTTGTTTTCTTTCCTATTTAGTTTTGTAGCAAATATAAAGCTTGGTAAATGTCATGGCTTTCACACAAGAGGTTATATCTGTCTGTTGCAAATGCTTTATAATCTGGATGGATACTTCAGTTTTACTAGTCTACACTTAATAATACACCCCTTACTGTTTCTGTTCAAAATTCAATCTTGTCTTCTCTGAGCACTATCATTTAATGTCCTTTAAAGAAAAAAACGAAAATTCTAATTTCATTCCGAGTCACCTCCTCTGAGTTTTGTCTGAGAATGACCAATCTCTCCGGGTGGAAAGTGTTCTGGAATTGTTCACGGAGGCAAAAGAACTTTACCCACTCAGTGGAAACTAAATGTGGCGTTAAGTATGCATTGGATAGATTCACACCTGTTGGTTAGAGTTGAACTGCACATGTTTTATACTGAAAATTACTCTCAAATTTGTCACCGGCTGACCTCATTCTCTCCTCCCTGGTGCTACAGGAAGTGCTGCCAGATGCTATGCTGTCATTCAGCTCTGCACAGGAGTTTTTGTGGCATCAGAGGGAAAACAACTTACTAGAAAAAGGCCCATGACAAACAACAATCTGTCTGGCCTTGTGTTCTTGACATCTTAGGAAGCTGTTAATTAAAGTGTTATTTACCAGCTGAGATGCTGAAAAGCTAAAAAAGATCTCTGGGGGAAGTTGAGTCAGATTCAGATCCTGACTCATTACTGTAAGTGGAAAAGCTTCGGTCCTTTCAATGCCGAGCAGATTGTTGAGAACATGTCTGTAAGTCGGGGGCTTTCCTAGGTATGTCAGCATTGACATTACACCCAGTTTTGTAAATAGTTGCCATATGAATCAATGTACTGGATCCACAGCCTTGGATAACTGTTATTTGATTGGTGATTTTTAAACAGATAAATAAAAAGGTTAAAAACTGTAGCAGAACAATCACTTCATCTATGCAGTTGTACCTATACAACGTGCAGCTGTAGTCTTAGTCGCTGTAATGTGATCTTCAGGCAAACGAAATGAGAATAAAACAGAACAAGTGACTCCAGACTGCGATCATTACGGGCTCGGTCTGATATTAGAACCAGCTGTTCTGAGTCTTTTCATTTTTAGACCTCTCTGCCAGCTGCATATAGATTTAAAAAAAAAAAAAAATCCGCCATCAAGTCCTTGTGTGCAAAGTCATTCATGTCATGTATGGGCCTCTGCTATGGAGCAACCAGAATCTGGGGAGCAGAGAGATAATCTCTCTCACAGAGTGAGGCTATAGCTGGGTGTAGGCTGCAGCACAGACATGACTGGTTGACTCAAGAGTTTAGGGGAAAATCCCAGTTGCAGTGATGGCAGACCATTATTTGTATAATTTGATATGTTGTGGGTTTCATTTGTTTTGTACTGTACAGAAAAACTGCAAGTGATGGAACACAAGTTGTGAAATAACATCTGGAATGAAGGAAAACATCAAAAGACTTTAAAGCTTTTACCTTATGCTCACAGCAACCTCCCCTCTTCAGTGGGTTTGTGGTTCCATAGCATTATTGTCTTTCATATGTTTTTTTTTGTAAACCTGCTCTCACCTCCTTCAGAAAATGTAAGTAATTACCCAATCAGAGCGACTCTTTAGTGATTTCTCAACACCCCCATAAACAAGAATGTCCAGGTTTAAGTCGGAAAGATTACCTATGTTTCTCTGTCAATTTAGCCTCTGTGCTGCTTTTTTAAAGCCAGTGTTGTACTTCATATTTAATGTTTGATGTATAATAAATAAAAAAATAAAAACACTATATAGTGGAAAATAACTTGTATATGTAATATCTTAACCCTTTAGTATTAAAATTGTTATTTTATATATTATATATTTCTTTTTCTACTTTTTTTCAGTTTGTCCCTTAATTATTGGTTTATTGGCCACTGGGAATCAATGTTTTACGTCTCCCCCTGTCCTCTCTGTATCTCTATATTCTACTCTGACTACCCCCATGCCCTCCCTCACTGCATCCATCAATCTCCTCTCTGTCTCCTACCTGGTAGCTCCATCTCTAGGATCATCCTTTTACCAAAATAACCACTGTTCCTCCTCTGAACATGTCCAAACCATCTCAATCTGGCTTCTCTAGCTTTTTCTCCAAACCTTCTGGTCTGTGTTGTCCCTCTAATGACCTTATTAATGACCTGATTCCTGACCCTGTCCATCCTTGTCTCTCCTAATGAGAATCCTAGCATCTTTAACTCCTCCACCTCCGCCTCCTGTCTTCTGCCTTCATCGTGGTTGGTTTCACAACGGTCCTGTAAACCTTTCCCTTCACTTTAGCTGCTCACCTGATCTGTCAATCTGTCCATTACCAAAGCAAACAAGATGCAATTTCACCTCCACCTTAAAGTCTTCTATCCAATGTATATATACATATATATTTTGAACGTACTCGAAAGTAAGGTTTTTCATTTTTAAATAATTATTTTATTCGAATTAATATGTTTCTTACACTGTAAAATAGTATCTTGTTGTAAGCTCCAGATGGCTGATCCAGCCAGTCCCTCAAGTCTCTTTTGACCTATTCTTGTGCTACAAAAAACAGCAGTTTACTGAATTCTAAATCCAAAATACATTTGTGAAAGTACTTGACCTTTAAAGCTGATGTGCTTGTATTACAGCTTGCTACACAATGCAGCGAGCAGAAGTGTGTGTTATGTTGGATAATCCCCAGTCCTCTTTTTTCACTGTAGGTCCTCTCCTTATTCCTAAAACTGCACTGGTCAGTAGGGTTGTTTATACATGGGGGTGGGATGAGGTGGGGGTGGCTGCCACTGCTTGGGAATGTTTCACAGAGCTCTACTACAGGTCGGGGGCTTTGGCTTTTTTTGTGTTAGCTTTACACAAGTCATTCCGAAAACTTTTCCCTCACAGCTGATTGGCTGATTCACCTGTGGCAGTGTCTCGCATTGTTACCACATCAGGATCCTCCATGTTTTACAGTAAATCACCGTGGGAAGGAAGGACTTTTGGAGTGGGTGTTGTTTAGATAATTTCATGGCAGCTCTTGATGTTTTTGCCATCTTCTGGGTAAAAGCATGTCTGATCCCCATGCTTTTTGTCTGGGATTTGTTGTCTGACCCACAACTAGCAAACCCCCACCCCACATTTTTTTTTAATCCAGAGAATATTTCTAGACGGCTGTATGGAGAGATGCCAACTCAAATAGAGACCTGCCAGTGTACCCTTTGTCTGCTGTGACACCAACAGGGTTCTCCTTTTCTCTACTGGATCGCCATCATATGGGTTCAGACAGACAGACAGATAGACGCGTAGACAGGCAGAGTCTACACTGTTAGCTCAGGCTGTTCTATGTGTACATGCCTGCCATTGATAGGCACGTCACCATGGGAACAACCAAGGAGCCAGGCCATTGCTGGCCAGTACTTAGAGAAGACGGGAGATGATGAACTATCCAAGTGTCAAGTGACGCTTTAGTGTGAAAAAAAGTCTCTTTGGACTGACTGTCCTGTTCTATGTCCTGTGCTATCTTTATTAAACAACTACGTGGATAGTCAAATTATTATTATTATTATTATTATTATTGTTCTTTATTTATAAGTGTCTATAAGTTCTGTTCAACATCTGTTCATCTTTTACATAAATTTCATAATAAAAACAATAATAAATTTGATAACTGACATGTGGTCATAAGTAAAGCATATTGAGAGAATTGTGAAATTGTATTAACTCATGTTCCTGGTTAGTAAGCCACAAATTAGAAAAATTTACAACATCCTCACTTGATACAGACTTTAATACATTTCCCAAATAAACACAGAGTTGTGTAATAATTAATAAATCCTAACCCATACCCCGCTTGTTTATTGAGCTAACAGTCTTGTTTGGACCCCAGTTCTTTACTATTTTGTTATGTAAAAAAAATACCAAATTTGTTCTTGTGGTAAAAAAAACAAAAATCACAATCCTCACATGACATCAGTGCTTAGAAGTGGATGAGTAGGATGACCCCTAAATTGTATCACTTGTAAAAGATTCAAAGGAAATGTCTGTGATTAAGGGCTCCTGATTAGATGGTCTTAATTAAACTCTGTTCATTATAGACCAGTAACCTCTCTTGATTATACCCTCTTGTCTACGTGGGTGTGCATTCCAATGGAATGGTGAAGGAGGTGGACGGCGGGTAGAAAACATCAGCTGGTCTGTTCAACTGCTCTTGGCTCTTGGCTCAGCTGGTTCTCTGTATTATTATTATTAGCTGAATTTAGATGTGGCCTTCACAGGAAATGCAATGTGTACGTTGCACAGATGTTCGATGTTGTTGTTGTGATCCTGAGAAAAGTTGAATGTGTCGTAAGAAAATCAGAGCCTTGGGGGCATTTTAAATTAAATTCAGTCCTTTTGATCCAACGTTGATGGCAGAACTTATTGTAGTTCTCTGTCCAGAGTTCTCAGACGTATGAAATACTGCCTGGAATTAAATATAAAGCAGATGCACTACCTAGAACTCCACTACTGATCAGCAGGCCTACTCAGAAAAACATTCTCTTTCTTAGATGACTTTTCTATACCCTGTTTATCTATTCTCACCAAGTCTTCTTTCACTTGTTCATATTAGTTGAGTCAAAACGCGTTACATTTTTATTCTGTTTTTTTTTTTTAATAAAATTGTTAGTCCTTGGGCAAAAACTTCAGCTTCATCTAAAGTAAAAACATTTAAATTAAATTACACCTGATACTTGCAGTAATTTGGGTTTCCATTATTTATTTTCTTCGAGCTTGTTGTTCAGCCAGAGACAGGATATTTTTTGTGTTGTCTGTGATATAAAAAAAGTCCAGGATGCCATCCCCTCTGATAATCTATTTCTGTATTCTGTCTGTTAACTAATGGTTACAATTATGTAGTTAAAATGCCAAATCTGACAAATCTTATTTCTTTTTCTGGAATCTGCATTTGTTGTATTTGCCTTAGAAATGACTCTATGTGCGCAGACTTGCCACAATCAGTCAGTATCAGTATTCAAATTTAGAATTTTCTATTATTTAGAATTTTTTTTTTACAATAACACTGAAATTGAAGTGGATGTATCATTACATGTACAATATCTTTCTTTTATACAAGTGACTTGTTTCTACAATGTGTGAATGAATCTGCTTTTCTCTGTCTTAATTGCAGAGGCATCTTCCTGGACACCATCCTCCCTCGCTATGATGTAAACGGGGTACGACCACCAATTGGCCAGAGAACCAGACTGAGCAAAGGGGACATCGCTCAGGCACGCAAACTCTACAAATGCTCCAGTAAGACCAAATGAGAGATTGTCTCTGCTGTGGTTTTTCTGGTCTATTTTTGCACGTGAGTGCAACAGAAAAAAAAGTCCTGAAAAAGAAAAAGGAAAGAGGGAAAACGAGAGAGCGGAGGGAGAAGGAGAGAGGTCCACTGCTCCCCCTGATTTTCCCAGATGCGATTCTTGCTGTGTAGAAATAGCTGAGCATCCACAGTTGATGTGGTGCACTGTGGTTCCTTGGCTACAGCGTCCGAGGCTCCCAAGCTGGGAGGAGTGTAAACACTACCCCGGGACAGGAAGTTTGTCATTGCTCTTTCCCAGATAGGCCTTAAAGAACAGCTGGTCTCTCACAGCTAATGACAAAATAGATTGTTGGGAATTGTTATGTCAGAGCAACCAGCACTGAGTACAACAAAAACCGTGGAGCCATGCGTAAAGACAAAAGGTTATGTAATCCTGGCTCCTCTCTGAAGTTTGTTTACAGAGAAGAGGGAGATAACGGTGTAGAAGTAAACAGGATTTACAGCATTTGTTGAAGTGCACAGAGAAAGACCTTCTGCTCCATAGATTTTATGTCAGATAAGTGTAGGTCAGACCAGGCAAGCTTGAGCCATCAGGCTCTCATTAAAGGTCAGTGCATAAACACTGCGATTGTTCTGGTGAAACCGAACCAGCTGATGTGGTCTTAAGGCTGAACAGGACGCTTTGGCCTTGGATAAATCAAGGAGAGATGTGCATGTCAAAAAAAAAAAAAAAATGGGGAAGACGATGGACCAGGATGATGTGGCACACATTTTGGGGTGAAGAAAAGTTTCCCAAAGAAATCTGGAAGTCCTTGGAGTGTTTGTAACGCTTGTTAATGGTTTAGTATTGGCAGACTTCTGCCAAGCATTATTACACACAACTTCTAGCTCCCGGCTCCTCCTTTTATTGCTTACACCAAATCCCCAAGGGGAGCAGTAAATGCAAACAGTCAGGGGGAGTTGTTTTCCTTACTCCTGTGAAACTCAGCCCAAGGTAAAGATAACACTGAGGTAGTAATGAATGCAGACATAGCTCCCAAGATGGACCTTTGTCATTTCCTCTTAGTCTTAATTAAACACATCTTTCCCCCAACTCTGCAGCAGACGTAGTTCTGCCGACGGGCTGTGTGCATTGTTTAAAAAAGGGCTGTCACACTCTAAGTGTTTTGTGAGACAACCTAAGGCTGTGTTTTTGTTCTTTTTCTGGAGCTATACGTACATAATGCATCACATCCTCCAGAGAGCTGGTTTATTTATAGTGGCCTGGGTTTATTTTCAGAGGACACTCAGATAAAGTGTCTCTCATTCTGTTCCTTTTTGTGCAATCGTCATCTGGAGTGGCGGCTGTGTCTTTCAGCAGGAGGTGCAGGCACTGAGGTTGTAGATGCATATTATCAGCAGATGTGCCTTTGAACATAAAAGTGATGCCCTCTACTTCACATTCACTTTTACAATTCCATCGTCGAGCATCTGCCGCTGCAGCAGGTTTACAAGGGACTGAGATCACTGCTGGTGTGGCCAGAATTTAGTGACACTGCTGAGATTTATTGGCACCAGGATCAATCTAATGTGTGGGTGTTGGTTCGATGTCAGCCACACAAGTTCAAAGGATGACAAAACTGTATAAGATTAAAGGTGGTACTCAGATATAGGAAAATACAAACTACCATTTAGATGTGTGTGAAACTTTATTGCGAATATTCATAGTCATAATCTATGAAGATCAATGTTTTTAGTGCTTTTCCACCACGATGACTAAAAAAGTTTTTTTTTATCCAGCAGCAGGGCAAAATAGAGTGGATGTTTCATTTTGCTGCAATACCATAAGAAGTTTGAAGGAAAAAAAGAAAAAGAAGTCTGCAGAGCAAAACATGATGGGTCCAACTTTTACGAAAGCAGATCATTAGCAGACTTCTGCTTAAATTTGAGGAATTATCCAGGCACAGAAACTTGTCCAGCTCATCTCACAAAACTTAGAACAAACTGAACTTTAAGGCTATTTAATCATTTCTTTTACTTAACTCCTCAGCAGAAGTTTTTTTTCCGTAGAGTTTTCATGAACACCTTTTAACATGTGGCTGGAATCACATATAAGATTTCTGATCAAGGTGACAGTGATATCTAGTCGACCAGGCTCTTGAGCGAAATCTTTGACATACATGCCTCACTTACAGGTTTATGTGTTTTTGTCTTCTTGTTGCTCAGGATGTGGGGACAGTCTGCAGGACAGCAGCGGGAACTTCTCCTCCCCTGGTTTCCCCAATGGATACTCAGCCTACATGCACTGCATCTGGAGAATATCAGTCACACCCGGTGAAAAGGTATGAGTGCCTGAAAAGTTCCAGATCAATTTTGGAAAACCTTTAAGGACTTAAGCTACAGGCTGTTCTTATAAGGAGGCAGTCTGCATGATTTCAAAAACCATTTTTTTTACACCCCATCTGCCAAGCAGAGTATGTCTTTTGGCTGGTAGTGTGTCAATAATCTTTCTCTGTTGTGGTTTTAAGATCATTCTGAACTTCACCTCCATGGATCTGTACAGGAGTCACCTGTGCTGGTATGACCACGTGGAGATCCGTGATGGTTACTGGAGAAAAGCACCACTCAAAGGTCAGATTGAGCATGAATGAATGATCTGAGGCCACAGTTGTTTTTATTTAAGCTGTCAGCAAAACCTGAGACATCTTTGAAATACAGCATCGGAAGTGGTACATCCAGTCCTATCTGATCACTTTCACGGCCTTGCTAAAATCTTATCAGTGTAATCTTAATCCCATACTGTACAAAATCCTTGCGCTGTCGTAATGTGACTAAATCACAGTTGTGTTTAATCCTGGTTGTGTGTAGTTATGTGCATGGTCCCAGTATGTACTACTCAAAATATTTCTTCACATTGATATATTGGTAATAAATATAAACTTATATTACTGAATAAATGTTTAATAAATATGTTTAATTAATTTCCGAACCAAATGATTTTATATTTGTATCCATAATTTCCTCCTAAAAAATTTGACTCACTGTGGCATCCCCTGAAAAAGGGGATAAAATGAAAGTATGATTTGATTGTAGTCTGTAAGCAGCTTACCTTAAAAAATAAATAAAGGACGGATTTGGATTTGGATAAATATCTAAGGATGATTAGTTGCTGATCTGGTTACATAATAAAATTTGAGGCTTCAAAAAAACTTGTGAAAAACCTGAGCTCTTTGGCCTTGAAGTAAACTTTAATTTCTTATTGGGAGTTGAGTCCTGATTTATTTTACTCACTATCTCATATTCCTTCTCATCCCAGTAACTTCCTCGAAGTGAAAGAATTTCAGAGCAGATCTCATTTATCACAAAGAGCCCACTGTGCTTAATCTGTGTCCTCATCTACCTCTGACCCAGGTCGTTTCTGCGGGGATAAGTTGCCCGAGCCCATCATCTCCACGGACAGCCGCCTGTGGATTGAGTTCCGCAGCAGCAGTAATTGGGTGGGAAAAGGTTTCTCCGCCGTTTATGAGGGTAAGCACCCGTTTCACGGCCTTCCTGAGCTCCCATCCAGCAGGTCGCCTTGGCTGACTAAACACTTAGTCAGTTGCTCATCCAACAATGTGCTCAGAAGCTGCATTAATATCCAGGGTTTTTGGCTCCTCTGCTGCTGATGTGTCAGCCACTTTAAACTGCATTAATCAGATTTTGGCCGGCCCTCGCAGTCAGCTCCATTGTTTCCAGACAGTTTTGAACATGTGTGTGCGTGCATGCATGCTTTTGTGTGTGTGAGTACGAGGAGAAGGCGTTTCAGTAAATCCAGATTGCGTAAATCAAGTTTTTTTCATGATAATCTTGTTATGATGATATTGGCTTAAAAAAAGTTCACTTCTGTTTGTGTTTTTTTTTTCTTCCCTGACTGTCACATGCAGCCATCTGTGGTGGGGAGGTGAAGAAGGACAACGGTCAGATCCAATCTCCTAACTACCCTGATGACTACAGGCCCAACAAAGTGTGTGTGTGGAAGATTTCTGTCGCCCAGGGCTTCCATGTTGGCCTTACCTTCCAGTCCTTTGAGGTAAGAGGTGTTTTTTTTTTTTTTAAAAAAAAGGAATAAGAAACCCAAAGGTTTTCGCTATTCTCCCTTTTCTCACCCGTAGGGGGCGCATAAAACAAAGTTTTAATGGTTGACAAGTTAAATGTGACTTCTCTGTGTTGCCATCTAAGAAAATAATGTATAACTATGACCTGACACGATACATCATCTACCGATCTCACAATTTTATGCATTTGTAGACATAGAAACATTTAGGATTTCCCTCCCTCCCTCCATGTCTTCGTACATGACATGCAAGTACCTACTAGGTCATTTTCAAGTTTCAACGTAAAGAAAGCATTAAAACCCTGCGGCTTTTCATGCTTTTATTTGATCATTTTAATACCAACTTGGTGCTTGAACTAATCATTGTCTCTAATGTTCCACAGATTGAGAGACATGACAGTTGTGCCTACGACTATCTGGAAGTGCGTGATGGCAACTCTGAAAACAGCCCTCTCCTTGGTCGTTTCTGTGGCTACGACAAACCAGATGACATCAAAACCAGCTCCAACCACCTGTGGATGAAATTTGTTTCAGATGGCTCCGTCAACAAGGCTGGCTTTGCCGCCAACTTTTTCAAAGGTGAGCGG
This sequence comes from Paraplagusia blochii, assembly GCA_016785265.1. NCBI lineage: Eukaryota > Metazoa > Chordata > Actinopteri > Pleuronectiformes > Cynoglossidae > Paraplagusia > Paraplagusia blochii. The sequence goes on along the minus strand of JAFBJS010000522.1, from coordinate 13,608 downwards.
TGGTCGAAGATAAAGAAAAAAAACATTCCCTCACGTCGCCTCTTTTTTAGTTAGTTTAAAAGTACATTTTCGGGATCTTTTATTTTCTTTCTCTTACTTTTTGGTTCATCGCAGGGACCTTCTTTCACTGCCCTTGCTGTTGTGTCAGAGGGTTCTTCTTGTAAAACCATTGAGGCAGGGAGGCCGACTAACAGGGTGCCAACATATCTTTGTCCTTTCAGAGATGGATGAGTGCTCCAAACCGGACAACGGTCGCTGTGAGCAACGCTGTGTCAACACACTAGGCAGCTACAAGTGTGCCTGTGACCCGGGCTATGAGCTGGCTGCAGACAAGCGCAGCTGTGAGGGTAAGTACAGGGAGAAAAGCTACCAGCTCTGCTGGCTATGTAATTTACATGCTCAAGGACTTAACACATTTAGCCACCCAGGCATAATAATCCAGTTATTTCTTAAAGCCAGCGAGGATACGGTGTGAGTGATGCCTTTGTTGACTGGGCTGTCATTTGTAGATTGGAGTCACTACAATTCAAGTATTACTTCTGTATTAAATTACATGTTGTTGTTTTTGTTCTGCTGGACGGTACCTGACCGACATCAGAGTAAAATTGCCCCCCTCACTAATGCTTTTTCCTGTTGTTCAGCATGTAGAATTGAGACTCTCTTGTCTGTGATGAGAAAATACATAAACATTGGACTGTTTTAATAACAGACAATTTGACATGTTCTATACCAGGGCTGCCCAATAGGTAGATCGAGATCTAAGAGTAGATCCTGAGCAACAACATAAAGAAATAATAGTAATAAAAACTAGAGATGTAATTCTATTTCAAGATGCGAATCACTGGACTAAAGTGAGAATAATATAGGTATTGAGTCAGACAGTATGACATATGTTATATGTTTAAGTAGAAAGTAAGAAATCAAGTTTATATTGGTGGATATATTAAGTGTTTTCGATCTAGGTAGATCACTTCAACCTGGTTATTTGAAAAGAAGCTCACAAGACAAAAAAAAGTGTGGACACCTTTGATCTAGAAGAAGAATTGTAGCTCTGATTCACTTCCATAAATACTAATACTACTTTATCATGTTGCATTTTTTTCAGCCCACAGTCATAAACATGCAGATAAGCTTAATTCTTAGTGTACGTTTGGATGAACATGGCTCTAAATCAGGCATCAAACTCCTGGCTCACACACCAAAAGTCCCACAGAACCATCTATTGCATCCTTTCAGGATGAACAATTTCAGAACATAAATTTATGCCATCAAATCATCCAAAGATGTGTTTTCCCATCATAAAAGATAAAATATGCAGTCGGCATATGTTTGGAGACGCTGAAATGCATAGCTGCACAAGGTAAATGGAACTGTTGCCATCATTTCTTTGATCATTTATTTACACCTGCGCTCATCCAATCTGGCTGCTGCGTTGAGGCCCATTTACAACAGGATGTGATTGCGTTTTACATTGAGATCTTGAATCTAGATCTTGGTTTTCTTGGCTGGTCAGCAGCTGTTGGCTGCACCTGCACAGCTGAGGATAATAAGCTTGGGGAGGAGGTTGTACAGAGGCAGGATGGAGGTTGTTTCTTATCCTCTTTAGTAAGTTTGGCATCTCAGGACAGTCAATACCTTCAGCTGCCCCTTTGTGCGTTTTGCAGAGTTTTTTTTTGTTGTATTGCGTGTGTGTAGAAGTGAGTGTTCATATTTTTACTGCACGTTTCAATCTTCATTAATTGCTTTGCTGGTTTCTTTGAAATGTTTTTTGTGTTTCCCCTATTTTTTCCAATATAAATATCGTATAAAATGTATTCATTATTTTCTGTTGAATATTTTGCTCCAGTTAAACCTCCTAGAATTCCTTTTCTAGGACAAAATACCTACAACCTGTATATACTGTTAAGAAATGATTTATTTGTGGTCCCCGTAGTGGAGCTGAACAATTAGTCATTGTGCTGCAAAAGATTGTAATTACCAAACAGCAAAGGCTGCAAATTACCACAATGTATTATGTTAATTAATGACTTGACTATTCTTTATATATTTACAGTATTAGAGCAAGCTGCTGGCTTTTCATTATCTGATAAAACATCCAGTTTAATGTAACACAATTTGTTCTCTTCCTTATTGACGTTACAGTCAGAAAAATATAATATTATTCATTGGTGCTTTAGTCAGTATGTGCTGCGGTGGTGTGAATTCATTTAACACTCTGCAGAATTCCATTTACAACACAAACGTATATACAAATGTATGTGTAAATATGATAAACTAAATATTTTTTCCCTGAGTAGTCAACATTCACGACTGTATGTTAGTAGCTCTGGCCTCCTGCATGTTCTTAAAATAAGGAACATGTCAAAAGCACGGTGAGGGAAAGGGTTTCCAGCCGCTGTTGTTGTTACATGTGTATTGTGTAACCGATGCAAAGCTGGTCTAAGTGCATTCAGGCTGTTTTGAAGATAATTCAAGGCAAAGAAAATGGTTTCAGAAGGCCTTTCATTTCAGCCGTATGGTTTGCAACATACCATTTGGAACGTGTCCCAGAGCAAACACACGGGGCCGTAGTTTATTTTCTGTCAGCACATGTGTTCATTCCGCTAACATTTGTCCTCTTCTCTTCCCTGTGCTGTTTTATGTTGTGTTTTCTTCTGCACAGCTGCTTGCGGAGGATTCATCACCAAGCTGAATGGCTCAATCACAAGTCCAGGTTGGCCCAGAGAGTATCCTCCCAACAAGAACTGCATCTGGCAGCTGGTTGCCCCTACACAGTATCGCATCACTCTGCTCTTTGACGTCTTTGAGACTGAGGGCAATGACGTGAGCACTGGGGTTATTTTGAATCGACACGGGGTGGGTTTGTTCTGTTCTCTCTCTTCATCTCTCGCTTCTCATTTGTCAACTCTCCCCCATCCTCACCCTCCTCAAGTTTTTATTTGTCTCATATTTTTAACACAAATCGAATGTCCGTGTCTGATTGCTCATCTCTCATACCTTCTCGCAGGTTTGTAAGTACGACTATGTGGAGGTTCGGAGTGGACTCTCAGCGGACTCCAGGCTACACGGAAAGTTCTGTGGAGCAGAAAAGCCAGAGGCCATTACCTCTCAGTACAACAACATGCGCATTGAGTTCAAGTCTGACAATACGGTGTCCAAAAAGGGCTTCAAGGCACAGTTCTTTTCAGGTGAGTGCTTCAGTGGTAGTGAGTCACCGAGATAATCACGGGGTGATTACTGCTGCTGCACTTGGTTAAAAAAAAACAGACATTAACCAACAGTCAGACTGCAAGTCACTACTACTACTGCATTTACTGACCACTCTGACCTACAGCTTCAGATTACAACACAATGCCATTCTAGCAATGCACCTTTAAAAATATATATTTTTTGCATTATATACATTACATAGTCGCTTTTTCCCCAAGTCAATGTCTCTGTCATTGGTGTGGAACTCCAGGGTTCAACTCCTGGGTAAAATCGAATTCCTTTTAGGGCACTGGGCTTCCAGAGTAGTTGTCATTCATTGGCTGATAGTGAATATCTTAAATTAAACAGTAAATCATAGAGTCCATTCTTAATTTTGGAAACTTTTACAGTGGAAAATACGGATCTGCCCTATGACAAATACATTTTCCCAATATAAGGCCCTACCCTTTCTCATCCCTTTTTATGTAAATATTAATGTCTCTTCAATTTGCACAACACCTAGCATAATAAGATAGATTTGTTTTTAAACTGTCACACTCTTGTGTGGACAATTCTTTATTTCTATCTTGAGGCCTTTCTAAATGTTTTGACTTGACTGTTTGACCCTTTTTTTTTTCCAACCCTCTCATATATTTCAATGGAAACAGTCTCCAAGGTTGTCTCATGTCTGCTTCTTCAGATAAGGACGAGTGCTCCAAGGAGAATGGCGGCTGTCAACACGAGTGTGTCAACACCTTTGGGAGCTACAGCTGTCAGTGCAGGAGTGGCTTTGTGCTGCATGAGAATAAACACGACTGCAAAGAAGGTGAATTGATCCGCGGGGCAACTTTTATGCCCCTTTTTTTTGTGTGTATTTCTCCGGTGAGGTCTTTGTGTGAAAGGAACGAGGAGGCCTCTTCACTTTAAGGGCCATTTTGTTGACACGGCGATGTCTTTTTGCAGCTGGCTGCGATCACACTGTGAACAGCGTGAGTGGCATCATCACCAGCCCTAATTGGCCCGATAAATACCCCAGCAAGAAGGCATGCACCTGGGCCCTCACCACCACTCCAGGACACCGCATTAAAATCGTATGTGTCCCATGTGTTCCTTCTACTTCATGTTGTGTCAATGTTTTCTCTATATATATCTATGCATTTGCAGCATTGTATGTTCATAATTGATGCAGTCATAAAAATGATGCATGGCTCCCCCTTCTGTGATTATAGGTAGCGTTTTCCTACTACACAATGCGTTCAGTCATTTATTTGAAAGCTTGTTCGATTTTAAGCTATTATTATGTCATTATTTACTTATTTTGTGTTAAAGAATATTTCATGTTTTTTTTATTCCTGCCTGCAACATAGAAAACTTCAGTCAAAGGTGTAGCCAAGAGAAAAAGAGATGAAACCCAATGGTAAATCACTGGGTTGCCTTTTTAGGGAGTATACTTACTTCAGCGGAATGAGGTTTATATTTCCCATGATATTAAATGTACATGCTTTTTTATTTGTGTCACAGGCCTTCAATGAAATCGACTTGGAGGCCCACTTGGAGTGTACTTATGATCACATTGAGATTTACGACGGCCGTGATGGAAAAGCACCAAGTCTGGGCCGCTTCTGTGGCACAAAGAAACCTCAGCCCATAACATCCAGCAGCAACAAGCTGTTCATTCGCTTCTTCTCTGATAATTCTGTACAGAAGAAGGGCTTTGAGGCGTCACACGCTGCAGGTAAAAATAGATGTTCAAAGGGCAGACGTTTACCTCATGTTGCGGTGACTGCATTTGAGGTTCTTTTTTATTTTTACTTTTTGTTACTTTTCTCGAAATGACAGTCTACGCCTTAACATCTTTTTTTTTTCCACTTTAATACAGACCTGTGCAAACTAAGGCCCGGGGGCCAGGTGGGGCCATTTGGCTTTTTATTCCAGCCCACCAAAACTGTCCAAATTATATTGTTAATTTATTTTATTATTAGCCCTTTGCCTTTTCCCTGCAAAGCCAGGATTTCCAATAGATAATCTGGAAGAGGCTTAAAGCATTTTAGCCTTTATCCAATACTTTTGTCATCATTTATCATAGTTCACACAAATACTCAATCCTTCCGTTTCTGTCCTGGCCCATGACTCAAATTTTAGTATCACCTGCAGCCTGCTAATCTAAATAATTGTCCAGGCCTGCCTTAATACAATAGGTGCTATTGCACATGTGCACAGTTAAATCAGATGTTATTCATTTTGTCCCAATACAACAAAAAGGGAAAAACCCAAACACAGGGCGACATTCCTGCCAATGTACTTTGTAGACGGAAAAAGTGGCAAATAACAGGAGACAATTATGATTATATGATGATTCCTTAAGAAAATATCAGTCTACTCTTCTTTTTACAGTAAATTACCGGACCTATTATCCCTCATCCTGGCCCAGGGGCCCATTTTTAATGTAGTCTTATTAGTGTGGAACAACCACCTCCGTGTCTGAGAATGACTTGGATTAAAAACACAGCAGAGTTTAGACTCATTTTTAAAAAAAAAAACAAAAACAAAAACAAATGAGCCACAGAACAAATCTTCCCACAGTCACAGAAGCAGCTTAACTTTTCTTTCCCTACAGAGTGTGGAGGTCATCTGAAAGCTGAAGTCAAAACCAAGGACCTATTCTCCCATGCCCAGTTTGGAGACAACAACTACCCAGGAGGATCAGACTGTGAGTGGGTGATCTCTGCGGAGAAGGGCTACGGCGTGGAGCTTATTTTCCAGACCTTTGAGATAGAAGAAGAGGCCGACTGCGGCTATGACTACATGGAGCTCTTCGATGGAGACGACACCAAATCTCCAAGGCTGGGACGCTATTGTGGATCTGGGGTAGGAAAAGTCTCTTCTCTGTTGACTTTGTTTTCAGTTTTGCGTTGAAACAACAGGTGATCTGAGATTGTTGTTTTATTGAGATCCAGCCCTGCTGCTGAATAACCTTCAGCGCGAGTTTATAATGAGATGGCTGTAAACCCCCCTGGGGCTTTTGCTTCCACTCGGTATTTTAATCGCTTTGTTAAATTTAATCTAATGTCGAGGAGGCAGTTGTCGACCGACACCACCCATCACTCCCTCGGTGCCGATAGCCTATTAGAGTCTCTGGCACTGGGTTGTAAATTCAAATTAATCATCCAATGCTGAGGCTGCAGCCACAGTCAGGGACGGTGTGAGCAGCAGGAAATAGAAACAGCAGTTTCCGTGGGTCAGGGAACAGCTTGATTTCATTTATACACTTCAGTAATAAGCTCTGGCCTTTAGTCATGCCTGTTCCTGTGAATCATTCGCTGGAGGGTACATAACACCCCGGAGCCCCCGAGGAGTCACTCTTCAATCAAGTTTCCTTTTATAAAATGAATCGAAAATAAACTGGCACAATTCATTTCAAAGTAGGGTGAAAACTCATTATTCCAGTGCATGGAGGCTTTACATTGAGTCCCACAGGGCTTTTCCTCTGTACAGTAGTGGGCTGTTGGTAGCAGGAGTACGGTAATATTTGTCGATTGCTGTCTGATGGAGTTTTGATCTCTTGTGTTACAAAAAAAAATTAACGTGTAAAATATATATATTTTTTATATATGTGTGTGTGTGTATATATGTATTTAGAAAGATAGATTCCTTTTGGATTGAAAAAGTCAGAGTGAATTTGATGCTGCTGTATGATGTGATGTTTTTGGTTTGTTTAGACTAAAGAGACACGAGTAATATGATGATGTCATGTTTTTTTTATTGATTTCCAACAGTTAGGTTCATCACAACATTTTGTGAGACATGATAAAAGTGCATTTTGCATAAGAGTTTCCAAACTTTTCTCAGCAAATCTTCCGATAAAGTCTTTTCTGAATGTATATATTTTTCAAAGACTTTTTTGAGGATTTATTCATCGATTGAAGTTTGAAGTGTCTCCTTTTTCCTGAGTTTTAGGCATAGAATGACACATTTCTACATATTGCCAAGTTAATTTATCAATTTCTGTAAAAAGATGTTTTGAGGATCTAAATTCGTAGGTATTATTCTCCATTTCTGGTTGAAGACAAAACAGCCTTTAAGGCTCAGGACCATAATGACATCAAGTACCCTCTACAGAAATACATGTGGTGACAACGTAACATACTCTTGGTACAGAAACATTCCTCACATTCACATACAGTACATTAACCAGTATTTTTCGTCACACTCTCTTCTCATTCAGAACTTGTCTCCACTTCTGCACTCTCACCATAGTTAGGAAGCCCTATCTATTAAGAGTTCCTCTTTGTGGCTCAATAGTTATTACTTCCCTGTAGGTCACTTTAGATAAAAGCATCTGCTGAATGAATGTAATAAGAGAAATGCACATTGAAACTCCTGGAAGGCTACATGACTAATCTGACAACAACATAGAAGATCGTGTTGGTTTTATGCTGTAAAACGAATGAGTGAAAAGACTATAAAGTGCAACACAAAATATATTATAATTTTTAGAAACAAAAATATTAATACTTTATTTTAGATTTAGTAATTGGGAAAAGGTGGGAACATGAATTCTTTGTCATTGTCACAAAGTGAAACACAACGCAAAATTTGACATCTGCATTTAACCCTGACATAGGCAAACTTTTTGACTCACGGGCCACAATTGGTCCTAAAATTGGACACAGGGGCCGAGTCCAGAGCAGAAAAATGGGTTGTTTGTATTGAACTAAGATGAATGGCATGTAAAAGTCGAGTATAAACCTGAAACCCAACATTTCTAATACCCTTTATGACGTCATCTACTGGATTAAGGCATTATTGCAAGGAAAAAGCAGAAGTATAATGATGGCATAAATAAATTATTTATTTGGACAAGGTTAGCAAAAAGCTCAACTGTGCGCATCCAGCCCCGGGGCCTTAGTTTGCCCTTGCCTGATTGCCGGCAAACAGCTTTGAGCGCCCGGTAGCAGTGGGTGGTGACGGTGCCTGTGGTAACTTGGCAGCTGGTAGTAGAGACCCTCTGTACTGAAGTGTGGTTCTATAGCCAATAGTTAACCACTGCTGATTTAGCAGTCAGCCTCAACCGATGAAGCAATAATGAGCCAGTCGTGGTCTCGGGCCCTCGGTTGGCCACCGGCTGTCCCCAACAGCCGGTGGCCTTCCTCTGAAGTTAGAAGCCATTAGTCATAGTCAGTGGTTTGACTTTGGCGCAAGTGAGGGCTTTACTTTAAATTTAAGTGCAGTCAAAGAAGCAGAAAGTTACAAAGGCCTTGAATCAATGTGTTTGTGGTTTCTCTCCTGACAGCCTCCAGAGGAGATCTACTCGGCCGGAGACTCCATTGTGATCAAGTTCCGCTCCGACGACACTATCAACAAAAAGGGATTCCACGTCCGTTACACCAGCACCAAGTTCCAGGACACACTGCACTCACGCAAGTGACCAGCGGGGGCCGGAAGGGGCCGCGCAGGGCAGAGGGGCAAACGAAGGGGCCCCCAGGGGAGGCGCCAGCCTGATGCTCGGAAACCTTCGGCCACCAAGTTGAATCAGACACGACAGAACAGCCGCAAGACCACCAACCGCACCTCAGCTCCTAGGGGCTCTAGCTCCCCCCACAGACTGTGAGGAGTAAAGCCATTCTGCAGTACACCTAGTTTTTACCTTTTTATGGTTAGGATCGGGGTGGGGAGGGCGAAGGTTCACCTCAGGTGGACGTTAGGGGAGAAATTTATTGACCCAATCCCCTCCATATTATTTTTGTTTTCATTTGTTTCTTTTTTTTTTTTTTAAATAAAAACATGCCTCAGATTATGAGGCACAAAAAGAAAAACAGTGGATTCTCAGGACCTGCGGGAAGGCAGGCATCAACTGGACAGATCCCTGCTTTTGTCAGGCCAGTCCACCACAACCAGGACGGGGTTCAAGGACTCCTGTCCATATGAGGATTCAGAAGGACTTGACTTCAGATTTTTGATACTGTATGTCAGTCAATTGCATGTAGTTACAAAGGAGTGCAGGCGAAAATGTACAGTGACGACACCAGCATTTGTAAATGGCAATGTAACTGGCAACCAGTGGCAAGATTCTCGCTGTTACCATTAACAAAGGAAATTAAGGAAGCAGTTATCTTATTAAAGGACTAATACATGAAATGTGGTCCATGTCTTCTGGTTGGTAATTGCTCGCCTGGTGACTGGCTTTTACTGTACCTCCATGTATAAAGTAATGTGTATAATCTTTTCAAAAAGGGAACATGTGCTTTTCTCAGCTCGAACCAGTTAGCACTTTATAGTGAATTTGTTCCAAAATCCTGAGCTTAATGATTTTTTTTTTGTGAAATGCAATGCCAGTTCACTTATTTTTAAAATGCATTTTATCTCTTTCGTCTCTCACTCTCTGTCTCTTTCTCTCTCTTTCTCTCTCTTATTCCTTTTTTTAATTGCTCCATTTAGTTCCTCAGGCATACTTGAACATTGTGTGTGCCCTGTAACATGGGGTAATAAAGACATGACTTAATGTTTCAGTGTTGATTTACAGTTCTGATGTAAATTAATTTCTCTTCCGAGGAGAAAAAAAAAAACAATGCCTTTTCAATGAAGTATTTCTCAAGAACCAAATGAGCCTGGGTATTTATTGTTATAGTGATGACATGTATAATGTAAAGGTGGAACGGTACTGTTGAAATTAGCCCTATAATTGCCTTCTAATGTATAGCCATTGGTCTATGTTGAATATACTATGTTGCTCACTCATCCCTTTTTCTCCATTTATTTCTCACTTGACTCGTCGAGCACACTGTGAGCTTTGTGACGTTGCAGCGGGTTTAATGACCTTTCGCTCTCAGTATAAAGTGATGTCGAGAAACTTCTCCTTTATGGCCTTTGAGTCAAGCCGAGCGCTGCATTACATTCATCGAGTTGCCGCTTGAATGCGATCTATAATATTAACGTGGGAAAAAGAAAAGGAGGAAACAGTGCTCTCTTTTTATTAGGATTTATGGGAGAAAACAAAACAGGAAAGAAAACAATGGAATACGCTACTACATAAACCCTCAAATTGACCAAATATTGTATTCATTTTATTATATTATTACTTTCACGTTTTTGTAGACGAGGAACAGGACGACACGGGTTATGTTTAAGCAGCGTCACCAAACTTTTTGAAACCCAGTGCCACTTCGAGAACACCCAGTAATACCAAAAGCTTCCTGTGCGATGCAGGTTTATCAAACAATGAAATAATAAAAAGTTAATAGTGACCACTCACTGACCATCATGGACCCATTAAAATATCATTGCAAGTGAAACCTCTGCTGCCAAAACGACACAAACAGAACCATTTTGACACTATTGGACAATTTTTTTTTTTTTTTTGGACACTTAGGTGGACTACCGGGTGTCCCTGGGTACCAGGTTGGCGACTCCTGCGGTAGAAAAAAATTAAAAACCTTAGATTAAAAGGATTTCTCTGATCAAAGCTTGAAATATTTTTTCTGTTCCTTAACTTAACAGAATAGAACGTTCTGACATTTTAATTAAACGCAAACTTTTTAGAGTTGTCACATGCCAGTGGTTTTTGTAACTACTAAGAGTTAAAATGTTTTAAATTCCAAATTTTGAATTGGAAAACAAACCAATTCAGAATTGAATTTGCCCTAGGATACTTTTGGCTAAAAACAGATATTCTTACCTAAGGAAATATGCATTTAAAGTAACAAACCAGTGTGGAACAAAAACTACTAGTTCCTTCCTTCCTTTTTTGGTTTTAACAGCAGTTTTGGGTTATGTTACTGCGAGCAGCTCACATCCCCACTGAGAAATAATCACATTTTGGCAGCACAGAGGCAAACTACTGACAGGGTGACTGACCACAAACATTTGTGGAAAGAAATTTAGAGAACGCTATACAAAACGTGTTCTTCCGATTTTCTTTTTTAACCAATAAGCTTTTTCATCCAGAAAGATTCTAGACCTTTGTCCCAAACATTTTTCAACAAAGTTTCTGAAATGTTTACATTTCTTTCTGAAAAACGTTTTAATAAAAAAAGTTAGTTATTTTCCCCAAATGTTTTCTAGATTTTTTTTGCTAAAGACTTAAGACTTTGGAGAAAGGTTTCTTATAGTCTGTTTCTTATTATCTCGATACAGGGTTGAATTTTAAGCTTTTCAAGTCTTATCTAATCTTTATACACTCGTCCACCCAAGGCTGGATCAACTAACTGGGTGGGTGCGGGGCTGAAGTTAGTGGAAGTGGTGTAACATCTATAAAAATGTGCTAACAACTTCAAAACTTCAAAAAAAATGGGTAGGAAGATATTATGGGTAGGAAAAAACTTCAGATAAGGCTATAAATTTTCACTAAGGGTAGGAAAATATTATGGGTAGATACTTCACAACAGCGGCACCCACACTTTATGTTGACGCACAGTGAACATAAAGATAAAAAATATAATGTAGCTTCTAGAGGCACTTGTGTCAGTTCACCTGCCGTGATTGGGACACAATATAAAAGGTTGAAGAGTTAAGTTAGTTAGTCAATGTCCAGTTGCCTAACTTAACTCTAACCTTGAACATGACCTGGATGACTGAGAACCTTTATCGACACGACACGATATAAAGAGCTGCATCCTGGTTATTAGTTCTAGGCCTCAGATAGTGTTAATCCGGCCCTGCCTGCATTTAATGTTATTTCAAAGTGTGACGTGAATGTTTAAAAAAGGGGAAAAAAATGTAAATATTATGATGAATTCTTTAAATCGAATTGCAGCATTTTTTTTAGTATCTAAGCAGATAGAACATTAGCTTTTTGTTGTTTCCTGACAAAGTGGAGAAATTAAATTCCCATCTAGATGAAAACAAACAGCTTAGAAACTGAGTTTGTCAACAGCAGATGAACGATCTGAGCATCTGCTTCGTTGGAGGCAGATCATAGAACATGATATTGTGTACTGTCAGGAAAAGATTATTTCCACAGCCCGGCTTCACATATTTGCCGCTTAGGCAAATATGTAAAATTGGATACCTTTTCTTGTCAGAAGCGCCCCATTCAGATGTAAATAGACCACTGACAAATCATTCCCCTGCAAATGCAGAGATAATTGAAAACAATTTTTCCTTTTCTTCTACAACAGTAGCTTCACTCATACACAATACATTTAACTCAAATAACTTTACAGAACAGCAGTTCTCTGAATGTATTTTCCTGTCGTCAGAATAGGGGGTGTGATGAATGGGGAGTCTGTTTTATGCAGATTATTCCAGTCTCTTAAAAATACGCTCTGAGTCGGAGTGTAAATCTGAGCTGTTCCGAGTCAATAATTAATAACAGACCTGTGCTGTTGTCTGCAGAAGCTAATGATGTGAGGGTGAGTGAACGGTGACAGGTCCTCAACCTCAGCTCCCCGCGTCATTACATCACAATACAGTAGGAAAACAATGCTGAGCTTTCACAAACCAGAAAAAAACACAAAACCCAAGTCTTTCATCGCCTGTTTTATTTGACACTTGCTCAGTAACATGACTACAAATCAGAAATTTACTGCTTATACAGCCATACAGTCAGTTCCATCTCTCTAACCATTATTGTGTTTGGAGGGGGGTTGCTGGCTACTGGGTATTTCGGCATGATCAGAAAAAAAAATTTGGGAGCCTTTAGCAGAAACTATTCACTTGGCAGGATATCATGGGCCATAAACTTTCATTTTAGGGCATTTTGGGGACTTTTTATTTTTCACCCCTTTTTGCCCTGGAGGTAAGGCTATTGCCTTATTCATATTTGGTGGTATTTTGACATGATCAGAAATGATATTTTTTGGACATTTTAGCACGAACAATTAACTTGGCAGGATATTTTGGGCAGTAATGTTGCATTTTAGGGCATTTTTGGAACTTTTTATTTTTCAACCCTTTTTGCCCTGGAGGTAAGGCTATAGCCTTACTCATTTTGGTTGTATTTTGACATGATCAGAAATGATATTTTTTGGACGTTTTAGAAAAAAATATTCACTTGGCAGGATATTTTGGGCCATAATCTTACATTTTAGGGCATTTTGGGCATTTTTTATTTTTCATCTGTTTTTGCCCTGAAGGTAAGGCTATAGCCTTACTCATTTTGGTAGTGTTTTGACATGATCAGAAATTATGTTTTGGACTTTGTAGCACAAACTTTTAACTTGGCAGGATATTTTGGGTAGTAAATTTTCATTTCAAGGCATTTTGAACACTTTATATTTTTTTTACCCCTTTTAGCCCTGGAGGTAAGTCTATACCCTTTCTCATGTTGGTGGTATATTTAGATGATCATAAATGATATTTTTGGAATATTGGCAAAAATTACTTACTTGGCAGGATATTTTGGGCCATAATCTTGCATTTTAGGGCATTTTGGGCATTTTTTATTTTTCACCCCTTTTTGCCCTGAAGGTAAGGCTATAG